>JAVKPL010015034.1:0-94945 GCA_032173675.1 Gastrolobium villosum | reverse complement strand
CAAGGAAGGGATAGAGAAAGTGGGCATTACCGCATTTATCGGTTGTATGGTAGGCGTAATGACAGTAGTGCCTGTCACATTGGACTTCTCCGCTGGATTCATCGACAACCTGGCAATTTGTCCCTTTTCCACATCGATCCTCACAAACAACAGGTAACCACGACACTTCAAATCCATCAACTAGCATCCTATGGATATAATCATACGAGACGTTCCCTTTTGATGATTCCGGCAGCCTCCTATTTGCCCAGGTAGCCACCATGAGACTACACCCAACCTTAATGTCAATCGTACGATACTCAAACAATGTTGGTTCCACAACCGCATACACATGCCCTCCGCGGTCACAATGACTCGTACCCACCTTCACATATCGAGGATCATCAGTGATTGGATTGGTACAGTTAAAGTACGCTATTCTCGTAGGATCTATGCCATCCAAAATGAACGGCTCTGATCCAAAATCATCTGGACCAACTTTGTTTATATATTTTTTATGTAAATCATCTTGACCAATGATGTCTGTGGAAGTGCGTTCATATAAGAAATAGCGAGGGATGAAGGAGCAAGTAGCATCCTCCACAGCACCAGCATCACTCACTTTGATTTTGTATGTCTTGTAATCTATGTCTTGAACATAGTATTTTCCTGAAAACAAAGTTAATAATGTAGCTTTGTTGTCGCAGTCTAACTCGTACCTTGGGTCGCCGCAGGAGGTTGGTTCGCCTTTGAGTCGAAAGGGATAGGATATGTTGGTAATTTTGCCGCATGAAGAAGGAGGACATTGTGGGTTATGCTTAGCGTTGCAATTTTGTTGGAATACGAGAAGGATTGTAACAAATATTGACACGATTGTGCGTGCACATGAGGAACTGAAGCATGAGGATTCCCTTTCCATCCTTCAACAAGATATGAAATTATACTATGCTTCGCATTTTGGAATTTATATATATATACCGTACCTTTATCAACGCCCCCCTTGCTGACTAAACTGTATTTACGTTCTCATTGCTTGCATTTTATTCTTCCTTCTTTCCTACCATACCCACATTAAATTTTCCATGTTCCTATATGTCATCTCATGGGTACAAAAATCACAAGTCATCAATCAAAAAAAAAAATATTGATAAATTAAATGTATAAGGCTTGAATATGACATTTTCATTAATTGACTGTCGCGCTTTCTTTGTGTGTTAGCCAGAACTTTGCTATTTTCGTCGCGTTAATTGTCTTTAATTTATTCTAATATGGAAACAAATCTGTCAAAGTACTACAATCTTGACCGTGGAGACGTGCTTATGAAAATAATTTCACTATGGATACCTTCACACGATTCCAGTTGTACAAGAACTGTTCAATCTTGATCGAAGTCCAAGAAGGAAAGCCCACTAGGCCACTTGTGAACTATTAGGTTAAATGAGACTCGTTTTGATTAAACTAAAATTTTGTAATAATTTTATGAGTAAAGTTCTTTTTAGGTCCCTTATAAAAATTACGGTGCCCATTTTCGTTCTTTACAAAAAAAATCCATATTAATCCTTATTTAAGGACTAAATTGGGGCATCATTGAATTGCTGAGGGACCACATTTTCAAAGAACTGAAATTGTACCGTATTTCTAAGTTTAATGTACTGCGACTTAAAAAATGAGTAAAGCCTATTTTGGGTCCCTAACAAAAAATACGGTCCCCACTTTCGTCCCTTATAAAAAACTACCCATATTAGTCCTTTTTAGGGACAAAATTGGGTCTTCATTTAATTTCTGAGGGATCACATTTTCTAAGAACCAGGATTGTAGAGGGACCAAATGTTGATTTTTTTTGTAAAGGACGAGAGTTGGGGCCGTGTTTTTTGTTAGGGATCCGAAAGAAACTTCACTATAAAAAAAGTATACATATTGTTAATAAAAAATTATTAATAGATCTTCACTTAAGAGTTTGAGTTTTTAGATGAGATTCTTGTTTACATGTATCAAAGACAAATACCAAAAAAAAAAAAAATCGATCCACATAATTAAGTGGCAATGCCTTTATTCTATTAATAAAAATAATTAAATATTATGAAATTTCAATGCACAAGTAGACTGAACCTCATATATCATTTAATGAACTCTTGTGTGAGGGAGCATATTAGAGAAATATAAAATCATTAATGTTGTATCACCCAATAACTTAAAGAATTGATTCTTGTTTATAAAAAGAAAAATTGATTCTTTACACGTATATTCAACCATTTAATGAGAAAAATTGGTATTTTATCCGATTACTAATATAACAAAGTTTATTAAGAAAGGTATTAGTATAAAAATAAACAATAGCGTAAATTTTTATTATTTTATTAAGAAAAATTGGTATTTTATCTGATTACTAATATAATAAAATTGGTATTTTTACCACTAGCTCGCTCTTTTTTCTCTTGGGGCCGGGCTCCTCCTCCTTGGGCTTGCTCTTCTACCTTCTTCAAAATGGGCATTTGCTATCTCCATTTGTTCGAGTTCTAGGTATTTCTTCGAACTAGTTCTGAATTCCTCCAACATTCTTACTGGGTCTTTATAGACTGACTTGGCTAGCCTAGATGCACCGTCCAAGCCAGGCACGATAAGATGTACGTGAACATTTTTCGGTAAACCCAGAACTTGTAAGGCCGCGTCTTTGAACCGGTTAAGATACTTTTGGAGGGTCTCTCCGGGTTGTTGTCATATTTTTCCAAGTGCGAACTCGGACTTTGGATGTTTTTTGCTAGTTGCAAAGTTCATAAGGAACTTTTGTTCGAATTCCTCAAAAGAACCAATGGAGTTAGTAGGGAGGGTTGAAAACCATGTTTGCGCTGCCCCATTCAAGGTTATTGCAAAAATCCGAATTATAAGAGGCTCATATATTCCACGGATGTACATATCCGTGTCAAAAGCATCAATGTGGACCTGTGGGTCCTGGCTTCCGTCATATTTCGACAAGCATGCTGAATCAAAATCCTCCGGGAAATGAGCATTTAGTATTTCACCAGTAAAGAGACTGTTATTATACTGCCCCCTACTGTATTTCCTCTTGTAGCCACCGGGTTCCACGCGTCCTCTAGTAGCTTGAGCATTTTGGTCAGGGTGCATACCATCCCGGTTTCCCTAGCCATTTATTCCTGCTGAGGTATTCTGGGTAAAGATTTGAGTGGCCGCATTCTGAACTTCCATTGCACCAGGATTCGGGTTCATATTGCCCTTAGCCTGGCTCTCTACCTCGGTAACTCGGTTCTGATGGTTCCTGTTATGGTTCCCTTCACGGCCATTAGCATCATGGCCCTGTACCTCTCTCACCCCAAGTCTGGTGCTTTCCATTAAGCGTTGTTCCAGATCCTACATTCTCCTCGTATTCTCTTCATGTATCCTCTTGAAGTCTAGTCGTCGTTGGAGGTTATTATGATTCTCCATCTCCTCCATTCTCCATAAAATTACAGCGAACGCATTTTGTGCAAGTCGGGAATCAGGATCTGCAGATTGAGCAACGTGCGCAGCAAAATCCCTAGGATGCTGGGGAGGATTGTTCATAGTTGGAGTCGTAACCCGATCATGATGTGCTGGAGTGGAAGCTGTGTCTGACACATCCTCACTGACATGAACATGATCGTAATCTATCTCAATCTCAGGCTGGTTCTGAGGTTGATTAACCTTTTCCAAAACCGGATCCAGCGGCTGATTCTGAGTGGGTGGCTGTTGGTTGTTACTTCTTGTACGGACTGCCATCTTTCAGTCATAATGGTGGGAACTTCAAGGGCTCCCCACAGACGGCGCCAATGTTCTGTCTTGGAGACAGAGATGTCCAACCCAATGGGCTAGTATGTTGATCTTGGATCTAGTGCCCTCTGCAAGGTATCTATGGAAGAGATACCCTTGCGTCAAGAAGATCATGCACAATATACTACTAACGGCGTTAGCCAATGTTGTGTGTGCGCATAGTGACAATATAACAGTAAGAGAGATCGTAACGTACCTTTAGGGTTTACCTCTTATTTATAAGGGTTACCTATGGGTAATGTGATATGGGCCTTTATTGCCTCTGATGAGGACCCTGACCTGTCTGCTACACTGTCATGTCATGATTAGTACCTTTGATGGATTCTATCCGTAATTGTCTTTAAGTAGAATCTTGGATTGCCCCTTATTAGGCCTAGCATTCAATGAGCCTCTTATACGGGTCCATAACACTTTCATTTTTCTTCCCTTCCTTCTCTTCCCTCTCCCTTGAATTCCTTTCCTTCCATTCTCTTCCCTTCCAAGACTCCCAAACAAAGCCTAAATATCTCGTATCCAAGTACTCTCATTGTAGACTTAGGCGGGACAGGAGCTCATGATAGGGGAGAGCACTATAAATGAGCAAAGCTACACCACCAATAACAAGTGGACTCCCCACCAATTTTGAACCTAAAACGTTAACATATTAAATATATGGTCACTTATATGCTCTTCATTTAAATTTCTATCAACTATAAGATTCTATCACATATCCCAACAATTATTCCTTTTAATGTGAAATCCCATATCATTATCCTTCCCTTTAAGGGCGATTGATATGTAATTTTTTTTTTGAGAATGTTAGGAAAGTAGTAGATGAGATTTATAAATGACCATATTTGATATGGAGTAGGGAAAATTTATCTAGGAAAAAAATTTTAATGGAGAATTTTTATAGTGTAAAAATGAAGGAAGATGGCCACTTGGGAATACCACCTTGTTGGTGGTATTTTGATTTCCCCAACAAACTCAAACTTATAGCAATTTTACATCAAAAATTTTCCAATAATATTTCGGCTGACCAAATAATTTTTTTTAACTTTCACATAAAAATCACTTTCCCACATTTTTCACCATTTCTTCAATAATTATATTTCTCTGATAAAAATCACTTTCCCACATCTGTTTAACCGACATCGAACCCCACTGCGATCCCATTGTCACACTTAAATATCACACGGAGTTGTCACTATAGCCTATAAATAAGGGCATAAGGCCTCAGGTCCTTGAGCTTGGGGTTTGATGCGCACACACATTTCGGGTATTCACAATTCTAGAAATTCACGGTTTCAGTTTAAAAAACAAAGTCAAGCCTAATAATTGCGTTTAATTCACTTCGAACAGAAACTTGAACCCATACATGTTTGAGCCTTTTGACATTGTTTTGAAACCGAGACTTCGCAGTGGAAGTGATTTCCTTTTCCGATTGAAATTTAAGAATCGAGGTTGTAACAGTTCACAATTTTCACAGGAAATGGTAAATAAATTATAGGATTGTAATTTCTCATCCGGCGCAAGAATTTTTTTTTTCAGCTGATACAATGAAATGGGTCCCACTAATTTAAAAGAAAAAAGAATGAAATGAAATGGCACACAAATCGAACTCTCACCCACTAGAGAGTATCAATTTAGCTGCAACAGTAGAATTATTTTCCCCATAAATTATTGGTTTAAACAGATTCATAATTAGTTTATGGGTTTTATTAATTTCCTTTCCCATAAAATAGTTATATTTTATGTTGTAGAGAGAAAATAGGTAGATTCCGCCATTACAAGATAAAAGAAAAAGAAGAAAAACGTGGGTGCGAAAATCGAAGTGAGAGAAAATGAGATAAGTTAAAGGAGAGTAATATTTTCCTTAATTTATTGCACTAAGATTTCAAATCGTATTTTTTTTGTCAAGCAGAGAAAAAATAATTATTCCGTCACATTAGCTCAAGCACAACCTGGCTCTAATACTAATGGTCCAAGCTACTCCAAATACATCAAGTGGGTCAGACATCACATCGCAACCCAAAACCTTAAGACATTGGGTTTATATGTCCATCCATTATATACACTTCACTCAATCTATTACCAATCAATGTGAGACTCATCACACTTGAATATCCAACACAAACCGTGTTATATTAGACTTTATGAAATTCGAAATGGCCTATAGATTCTTGGTTTGGACGGGATGACTAATTTTATTCCTTGAGTAGAATGTAATATAGTCACTAATAAAAAAAACGGCTACAAACTCACTAATTTGCTTTTGTTTTCTCATTGCTATGAAAATATAAGAATAAGTGCATGATATAGGACAATCTTAAAGTGAAAATTCTGGACAACATAGATTCATTCAACTAGTAAGATCCAACAATGTTGACAAAAATGTTTTAATTTCAGTTTCTATTAGTGGTCTTTTATTGTTAGGCCATCTAAAAGTAAATCCTAAATGCTCTAGCATTCCGAAATATCTATGGTACTATTATTGTACCACATCTATTAGAGATAAAATATTTTATTTTATTTTAACTTGTAATATTCTAGATCTTTCTATTTTCTACTCATGCTCTTTTATATAAGAGCTTACATGTACAGATGAAATTATCACAATTAAATGCTCTTCATTGATTGTGGTGATTAATTTGTAAAATGAGTGAGCTCTTATATAGAAAAGCATGAGTAGAAAATAGAAAGATCTAGAATATTACAAATTAAAATAAAATAAAATATTTAATCTCTAATAACATCTATCCAATAATAAATGAGAAATGACTATCATGCTTATATAAAAAGGAGAAAAAAAATATTTTTTTATCCAACTGTTCACTTGGTTAATGACAGATGTACATACTACAGATGTACACAAGATAATCTACTACAACCTCTCCCTCTCTGTATCGTTCTGCACCAATAAAAGGAAAGTGAAATGCTAAATAACCTGCAAGAATAAAGAAAAATCGCAAGTTTTCTTCTTCTTTTTTTTTTTTTTTTTGGACTGGAAAGTCACATGTTTTGTGCACATCAAGGTTGTGTTTGGTGCATGTTCACATCTCAACATAAAATCTCAACTGAAGTAACCAAGAATTTAAATTATGCATTTAGCAAAAAAATTAACTGTAAAACCAAATTCATTACAATTATGAAGCAGAATACTTCTATAAAGTATTAACAGAGCTTTCCTCAAGATAACTTGTGGAACCAATAGAATCACCGGATAGCGTTTGGTCTGAGTTGGTAGTGAGATTCTCTTGAATCACTTGTTGTGGATATAGGGAAGGTTTTGGTGGCATATCAATACTTTCAAGTTCTCCTTCTAGCATCTCTACTACTTTGTTCATTGAGGGACGATCGCTTGGTTTTAACTGTATACACCATAATGCAACTATGAACATCTTCTTTGCCTCATCATTCTTTTCCTCGGTAATATCTGCCATTTCCAACTCATTTTCTCTGCTCAATTGATCATAAATCCAAAGAGGAAAGAAAAGCTCACTTGAATGCTTTGCTTGTTTGTTCAAGTTTTTTCTCATGCTTGCCATTTCCATCAAAAGCATTCCAAAGCTATAGACATCAGCTTTGTACGATACTCCCCCAATATTATGGTAAAATAATTCAGGAGCCATGTATCCAATTGTTCCCCTTGCTTCTGTCAAAGTCACAATACTTTTGTCTATAGGATAAAGCTTTGCAAGGCCAAAGTCTGAAACCTTAGGGATAAAATTGTCATCAAGAAGGATGTTATGGGGCTTGATATCAAAATGCAAAATTTGCATGTCACATCCTTGATGCAAATAAGCAATGCCACGAGCCACTCCAAGAGAAATCTCATATATTTGCTTGTAAGATAAAGAAATACTATCCTCTTTCGAGAAAATATGTCTATCAAGAGAGCCGTTGGGCATGAATTCATAAACAAGAGCACGTTTTGATGCCTCAACACAAAATCCAATAAGTCGAACCACATTGGCATGGTGTATCCTTCCTATGGTTGCGACTTCACTGATGAATTCTTGCCCATTAGCGTTTGATTTACTCAACATCTTTACAGCTACAAGTGGCCCACTACGTAGCTTTCCTTTATACACCATGCCAAACCCACCTTGGCCCAGCTTTTCCTTAAAGCCTCTAGTCATCTGCTTTATTTCTTTGTATGAGTACCTTATTGGCATGAAGGTATTTTCTTGCAGAAAGTCTTCGATATTTTCATAGTTTGATGTATGTCTTCTTCCCCATTTGTAGATTAACAGTACAATGAAAGCTACGACACCCAATACAAATCTGACAATAAAGTATGGTAGGACATACCTTCCCGTGACTTTTCCGATCTCAACATCAATTCCATTGTAGCTCCGAGCTCTATTCACTCCAAAAATCTGCAATATTCCTGCATGCATGGGTGGGGGTATATATATATCACCCCAGAACTAATTATGGTTATTCTCATGTTATTTGTTTTGCCATCCCAAATTTTCTAACGAAATATTTACAGTTTATAACAACTAAATGTGAATAAATAAAGTGTTAGAAGTTACATATCATTTGAAAGTGACGGGTAGAATTATTGTGAAACTGTTGTACGTATGTAAGATTAAAAGTATAATAAAATTTAGCACATGCATTTTTTTATATAAAGTCAGAAAATAAGAATAAAAAACTAAATGAGAAATTCGTAAATACTTCTCAAAGATGTCCCTTTTAAAATTCAAATGAAACGAGCCATAATTTTTTTTCATAACAAATAAAAAACTTTCACAATCGAAAAGCACCATAACAAGAAGTTCTCTATTTATGTATGACCATTGATCTATTTTTTACATCAGATTTTAATATATTTGTGGATTTGGCTGAGATTAATCTCGATAAGAAAATATTAAATGATATTATCAATGTGAAAATAACATTATAGAAAGTAAAATACATGACACGGAATAAAATCTTACCTTTATAAACACCAATGCAGTAACCTGTAAGAAATGTTTGAAATGTTAACAAATTGATAAGACTATTACAATTTAAGGAATAACGAAAGATAGTATAACAGAAACATATATGAAAAATGATATATCATGTCATTGTATATAAGATTTGATGCGTTAAAAAAACTATAACTATATATTACTGGTAGTACATAGTTATAATATTAAAGTTATTTTTTTCAGAAATATAACTATGTATTACCGATAGTATATAGTTATGATATTAAAGTTATTTTTTTTCTCCTATGTCACCCGACAAGCCTCTAAAAAGTAACTGAGGAGAGAGAAAAAAATTAAAAAGCAGCTTTAATATCATAACAATGTACTATCCATTGTACATAGTTATATTCCTAAAAAATTAACTTTAATGTTATAATTATATACTACCTGTAATGTTATAATTATATACTACCCGTAATACATAGTTATAATTTTTTTGACCACACCAACCCTTACATGCAGTCACTTTACAAATCAAGTTGCCATATATATATATATATATATATATATATATATATATATATATATATATATATATATATATGAGGCAGAATCCTTTGACACCGGTGTCAAATTTGAAGTTTGACACCTCATCTGAGAGCTGTTAGATCAGAAAAGATCAACGGTGTCACATGCTCACAAATCAGAGTCATTGATCTTTTGTGATCTAATGGTTCTGAGATGAGATGTCAAACTTCAAATTTGACATCAGAGTCAAATGATTCTGCCTATATATATATATATATATATATATATATATATATATATATATATATATATATATGAGTAAGGATATTCTAACAACCAGAAATTCTTACTACTAGCTTACTACCTATCACATTACCATTGGATCAAAGAGAGAGAATGTTAAAAAGTTTTTAAAGAGAAAAAAATGTTAATCTGACGGTGATTAGATAGGTAGTAAGTTGGTAGTGAAAAATTTTGGTAGTGAAGATATCCTTCCTAAATATATATATATATATATATATATATATATATATATATATATATATATATGGAAAAAATGAAAATTTAGTGACTGAACCGTCCAGTGCACTAAGTTCTCCCGCGAGAACATAGTATACTAAATATTATAATGGTGTTCGATCTCCCGGGAGAACATAGTGCATTGGACCAAATTTTATATTCAGTCACTACACACATATATATATATATATATATATCGCAGAAAAAATGAAGAATGTAAAAAAGGATGGAATTCTCACCTATAACAGTGCTAAGTATGCTTAATAATCCTGAAACACCTAAAAGAAAAGATTGAAAAAATACTTTAGGGAACTAAAAGAAGATTTATAAAAAGAATTTTATAGGATGTTAAATGCACAAACAATTATTTACTACAAAATATGCATAAACAATTTTTCTAAATTATCTTTTTTTTGGTAAAAGGAAAGGGCAAAAAGCCCCAAACAACACAGACTAGTTCAGATTAACTCTACGAAAATTACAAACCAACGAAAAATCTGCCAAATACAAAGGCAAAATCCCAGGAGGAGGAGAATCAAAAATAGTGAAATTATTATTCAAATGATGCTCCAAAGGATATTTAGACAACCAGTCTGCACATCCATTGCTTTCTCTAAACACGTGAACCAGATGCACCTTCCACTCTTTTTGTAACCATGCTCGAATGTGAGTCACCAAACGAGACTCTCGAGCTGCTCCCCCAAACTTAGAGAGCATAGTGATCACTGAACAAGCATCACTTTCTAAAACACAACGACGCCACCCTCCATTCCAAGCCAATTCAAGACTTTTAAGCACACCCCAGAGTTCGGCAACAAAGGCCGAGCACTTACCAATGTGATAGGAAAATCCTTGAATCCACCTACCAGTCTCATCCCTCAAAAGGCCTCCACAAGCCGCATCTCTAGTATTGAATTTGGATGCCCCATCTGTGTTAATCTTAATCCAACCGGTATTAGGGGGCTGCCACACAACAGGTATGTGAATCTGTCTTCTACCAGACATCCCAAACGCACGCAGATTCCAAGCCGAAATGATCTCTTGCACCTGCCTAATAATTGTTTGACTCTTGTAAGCCAAAAAATTATCCTCCTCCCCATGGGCCACTTCATTCCTCCAACGCCAAGCACAATCCACTGTAATCGCGAACCAGATAGGCCAATGCTCATTTAGTTTCATGACAACATCATTCTTCAAGTTCAGGAGCAACCAGGAACTTAAATCTGCACTAAAAAACATAGAGTAAAAAGCAGGGTTAATGAGCTCCATCCACACCTGCTTTATTTTATTGCAGTCACGAGCCATATGTAAAATGGTCTCATCATGTATCTGACACAGGGGGCAGGTTGGAGAAGCCATGTTTCTTCTAGCCAACAAATCTCTAGTAGGCAAGCGGACATGAGCAATCTTCCATAACAGGATACAGACCCGACTAGGGACATGCAACCTCCAGATTAAAGACCATACACCCTGCGTATGCTCCTCCTCCTCATCAACATTAAGTAGAGCATTGTACAAGTGTTTTACAGCAATCTCACTAGAGCCTTTAATATTCCATCTGAATCTATCCACTCCTCCATCTCCTTGAGGTGGAAGCATACTCCGAATTGTTTGAATGATACTAACCGGAAGGAAATTTGAGATAGACCCACAATCCCACATCCCATCATCAGTAACATATTCATTAATTGTCTTTTCCCTTACAGAATCCGAGAGAGGAATGAGAGCTTTGCTAGCTAAATTGCTATCATGATCCACCCATCTATCCTCCCAGAACCTGATTGTTGACCCATCACCAATGTCCCAAATCAATCTAGTATTCAACTTGTGCCAAACCTCACACATGGCCTTCCAAAGTATAGAATTACCAGCTCTCCAATTGAATACAACCTGCCCATTTACCACAGTCACATATTTGGCCTTCAACACCTTAACCCACAAACTATCATGGTTATTAAGAAAGTTCCAAATAATTTTCCCAATAAACGCTTCATTCATCACTGCGAGGTTCTTAATACCCAGCCCACCTTTGTTCTTTGGCTTAGTGATAGCATCCCAACCAATAAGATGCATATGCTTTTTATCAACTG
The DNA here is from genome assembly GCA_032173675.1 of Gastrolobium villosum. Lineage (NCBI taxonomy): Eukaryota > Viridiplantae > Streptophyta > Magnoliopsida > Fabales > Fabaceae > Gastrolobium > Gastrolobium villosum. The sequence continues at coordinate 83,121 of JAVKPL010015034.1, read as the reverse complement.
AATCACCCCAAATGAATGCCCTTTGAAGTTTCTCCAATTCATTACAGATGTTCTTAGGTAACAAAGTATACTGCATATGATAGTAGGGTAAAGTAGATAGAACAGATTGAGAGAGAACAATTCTACCTGCTTGGGAAAGGGATTTAGCTTGCCAGCTATTCAATCTTCCCTTTGCTCTATCTACTACACTAGCAAATGAGGATTTAGTGACCCTACCATGTTGAATCAAAGCTCCAAGATACTTGCCAATATTTGTCACTCTCTTAAATCCACTTATCTGAAGGATTTTATCAGCAGTCTCACTAGGAGTGTTCTTAGAAAAAAATACACTGGTTTTCTGTTCACTAATTTTCTGACCAGAAACTTCAGCAAACAGGTTCAAGCATCTGAGGAGGATATGGATCTGATCCTCACTAGCCTCCAAGAAGAGCATTAAATCATCAGCAAATAGTAAATGAGAGATCTTCGGACCACCTCTACCAGCTTTGATAGGATGCCACAACTTACCATCCACTGCAGTCTGAATAATATGGGATAGCTTTTCCATTGCTAGCACAAACAAATACGGGGATATTGGATCTCCCTGACGAACCCCTCTACTAGGTTGAAATTCATCAGTTATGTTCCCATTCCATAAAATGCTAGTTTTAGGAGAGGAAACAGCAGTCATTAATAACTCAGAAAGATGCCCAGGAATTTGAATCTCCATTAAAACATTTCTAAGGAAATTCCAATTGAGCCGATCATATGCTTTCTCCAAATCAACTTTTATAGCCATAAAACATGTCTTACCTCTCATTTTCCTCATAGAATGCACTAACTCCTGGACCACAATAATGTTATCCTGAATATGCCGATGAGGAACAAAACTAGACTGGGCAGGAGACACCAGCTTCTCCATTATTGTCTTCAACCTGCTAACCATAATTTTACTGACAATTTTATATACCACAGGGCACAGTGAAATAGGCCTAAACTGACTAATATGCATCGGATTCTGCACCTTAGGAATGAGCACCATAAGAGTAGAGTTAATAGAAGCCAATAAATTCGGATAGCTCCAAATCTGATTGACCAGAGAGCAAAGTTGCTTTTTAATCAGATCCCAATTCCTTTGGAAGAAAATTGCCGGATAACCATCAATCCCTGGAGCCTTCAAAGCACCAATATTAAACAAAGCTTGTTTAATTTCTAAATCATTTGGACATCTATCCAGCTCATTTTTCTCCAAAATCGAAAGCTTAGGCCAAAGCTTATCAGAAATGATCCATCTTCTCTCTAAAATATCTTCATGAAACAGACTCTTGAAATATTTTATAGCCATCTCTTTCAGATCAGCAGTATTTGTTACCCAAGCATCTCCCTCGCTTTTTAATTTAAAAATTTTATTTGTGCTTCTCCTCACCACTGTACTAAGGTGATAGAATTTGGTATTTCTATCCCCATCAGTGATCCATTTTTGTCTTGATTTTTGAAACCAAAACAATTCCTCCTCTAGAAGAACCCTCCCAAGCTGATCATGATAATGTTTCTCCATAGTATGCAGGTGAACTGAATCATTATCCTCCCTTCTACCTTGAATATTTGCAATCCTCTTTATTAAGCTATTTTTCCTCCTATCAATATTCCCAAAAACCCTTCTGTTCCACACACTGATCTCAGGAATTAATCTTTGAAGCATATAAGGGAGATCAAAATTCTGCTCCCAATGAGAGTTAAGAAAATCAACAAACCTGTCATGCTCTTGCCACGCAGCAAAGAATCTAAACGGCTTCTTTTTCTCACCAGTATTATCTTCAAACAGTTTGATAAGGATTGGGTTATGATCTGATAAGAGTCTAGGCAGAGAAGATACTCTAGCTCCATCAAAAAGCATTCTCCATTCTACGTTAGCAACAACTCTATCAAGCCGCTTGTAAACTCTTCTTAAATTAGGCCATTTAGGACCTTGCCAAGTAAAAAAGGGCCCATCACAGCCCATATCAGCCACCTTACAATCTTCCAAGACTGAAGCAAATTTCTGACACCTAACAGGATCAGCAATAACACCACCTTTTTTCTCATGAGTAGAAGCAATTTCATTAAAATCCCCTCCAAGCACCCAAGGACCAGAAATAGAATTACTAAGGGACCGAAGATCCTCCCATAAATTATTTCTAATACTTTGAGAAGGATTAGCATATATTGCCGTGAATTCAAAACAATTACCATTAGGAATAGTAATTTTACAATGAACAAATTGAGAAGATTGAGAAAGAACAGTTATACTCAACTTGTCACTATGCCACATGATCCAAATTCCACCAGCAAACCCCTGAGCTTCTTCTACAACAAAACTATCATACCCCACTTTCTTTATAAGCTTTCTACAGATTCCACTGTGAGTTCGAGGTTCAACCACAACAGTCATATCCACCATATATTTCTTAATCAGAGTTTTAAGGGCATTGCCAAACTCCCTTCTAGCAGCCCCTCTTGAATTCCATATGAGAAAAATCATTAAAAACTTTGAGATTGGTTTACAAGGCCTGAAAATCCCTGTTTTTCACAATCCCTCAATGTGATGTTATCATTAGCACTTACATATTCCATCTCATTTGCAACATTTTCCTGTACACCGTCTTCAGCCATAGGGTCAGGAGGTTTCGGGTCAAGATGATCATTTGAAGTCTTCATTACTTGACCAATGGAGACTTGATTTTGGTGTTTAGGTATCAAACCATTCGTATTATGGTGATTAGTATTGCTAGGATTATCCATCCCAACAGAACTACCTTCTCCATTATCCTTTGACTGATTCAGATTTTTAATTCCTGCATTTCGCTTCCCATTCACTAACTCCTTTTTATGATGGCCCTTTTCCAAATTCTGGTTCATACTACTATTGTCTATATGAGTACCAACCAGAATAAATTGGGAATTAGTCTCCACCATCTCAACTGCAGCAGCCGAACTCTTCTTATCTTTGGATTGAAGGGACCTATGGATAGGGTTCCCATTACTATTGACCCTCCCTGTATCATTCTGTTTCTCCTCCTGCACATTTTGATTTTTCAAATTCATAAAAGAGTTTCTCATTTTCAAGTGTGTTTGGATCCCTTTCCCTTGTTTTACTTCTGATCTATTTTCCTGTACCCCCTTATTTTTCCATGTTGTTTAAAAGCTTTTATTTAAATATTAATTACTTAAGATAGTTATACCTTTTTTAAACGATATAAGAACACATAATTAAATTATAATATAATTGGTGTAAAACACAAATTAACTATGATGGTGTTACTAAATAAAATAGCAGTACTTTTTGCGATTATTTTTTATGCGAGCAGGAGATAACTTAAACATTAAACCCGTACCTTTATAGGAAACAATAAATTTTAAGTTGTACAAGTCTTAATTTTGGCACATTATATTTTCAACAAATCTTGCATTAATATTTTAAGAATTGAAAATCATTTTAATTCATATGCGTGACTGAAGTGGAAGAATTTATATATAAGAGAATAGTGATGAGAGTTACATGAGCTATAGAACATGTTTTTTTCATGTGTAAACAATTATTAATTTTACGAGAAAAAATAACATTACTCCTTGATAAAAGACAAATGTATAAATATTGATCATGTAGTAGCATAATAAAATAGAAAGTGCTCAAAACAAAAAAAAAACTAGAAAGCTATAAAAACATAGATGAGCGTTAGCGAAATTATGTGCTGTCATACAAAAATAAAAAATAAAATAAAATAAATTATGTTCTTGTTACCGCAATCATAGGTGACTACATTCGTCCCGTTACTCCCGTAGATATAACGACAGTTTTGCTGATCGCATTGGATTTGACCACTGGATTCATTGACAGCACAATCCTTCCCCGCTCCGCATTGATCTTCACAAATGACATATAACCAAGACAGCCCAAATCCATAAGCCAGCATGTTGTGGATGTCATCATAGGAAACATTTTTCTTATTTTTGTAGTCTTTAGTTGTCCCCCAATTTCCAAAAGTAGCTACATTCAGTTGGCACCCAAGTTTGATATCCATCACGCTAAAATCATTTGATGAATCTTTCAGAACAGTATAGACATGCCCACTCGAGCCACAACGAGTGGTATCCACCTTCACATATCGAGGATCGTCAGTGATTGGATTGGTACAGTTGAAGTACGCTATTGTCGGAACATCAAACGGCTCCAAATTTAGCAGATCTGTTCCAGGACCAATGATATTTTGACTGAAATTGAGAGAATATAAGAAATAGCGAGGGATAAAGGAGCAAGTAGTGTCCTCCACAACACCCGCGTCACTCACTCTGATTTTGTATCTCTTGTAATCGATTTCGTGTACATAGTATTTTCCCGAAAACAGAGTTAAAATTGTTGCGTTGTTCTCGCAACCTAGTTCGTACCTCATGTCTCCGCAGTTGGGTGGGTCGGTTGAGAGTCGAAATGGGTAACTTATGTTGGGAGTATTGCCACAGGAGGAAGCAGGACAATGGTGGATGGGTAAGACAGAGGAAGCAGGACAAGTTTGTAGGAATAGGAGAAGAATAGTAGTTACTGAGGATATTGCTCTCCTTTCCATTGTTGCCTGGGTTATGTTCTTTGCTTCTCTCTCTCGTGGCTAAGGTGGACTGCTGAAAATAATTATTGACATTTCGAAATGGGCTACGCAACTTTCAAGATAAGATATTTTTCTTGGATGGAAATTGATGTCTAAGTCTAGATCTCAAAATGTGGACTTTTAAGTTTTAAGCGTTGGTGTCTTAAAAGAATTCCAACAACTTTTTTATGACTAACAAGAGGACGGTATGAATTAGATTAATTTTGAAATTAAATATTACCTGTTTCATTTTCTTCGATTTAATTATGTGATCATCTATTTCAGTTTGAATTTTTTTTTTTTTCAAATCCTATTCGATCCATCCAATTTTTTTCAATTTGGACTAGATAGATTTCAATTTTGTTGAAAGTCTGAAATTTATTTAATGATTATTGTCGAGATGAGGATCGCGACCATAATAATGACGGAGAAGATGGATGAGGCCAAGATGAGAACCATGGTTGAAATGGCGAAGGGGAAGTAACGATAGCCAAGGCGATTTAAGGACAGAGGTCATATTGAAGGTGGCGCATTTCAGAGAAGGTACCATAGAGGGATGTACAACAATAGATCATTCCTGGATGACACTATTAACACTCCCTACTCGGAAGGTTGGAACTCAATATATCTGCTGAAGTATTGTAACACCCCGTTCTAGAACCGGTTTGTTAACATCAACTTATGATATTAAGCGCAGTTACAATCACATTGGTGCAATTAAAATCCGGTTAAATTTTTCTTTTAAAACAAGCCGAACTAAAATTACCCAATTGCATGACCATAACCATAATACATTGCGGAATAAAATAATTAGAGCTTAATACCATACTTTCATTTCATTTATTATGGTCTCCATTTGTCCATTATATTATAGGATTTTTCATTATTTACGCGTGGGTTCAAACCGCGCTCAAATCGGAGCACCGTAGCCCAAGTTATGAGATTTTTACGAAATAGAATGCTGAATTTCCCAGGACCCCTACGCTCCGAGCGTGGATCCCACGCTCCGAGCATGGACAGTCAGAAGGTGGACGCTCCAAGCATGTATCCCACGCTCCGAGCGTGGACAGTCAGGAGCAAGCACCCAAAACAGGACAGTCTGACCTACCTGCGGTGTTTTAACCATAACTTGAGTTATACTTATCCAAATTACACAATCTTGGTCTTTATGGAAAGCTAAGAAACATATCTACAACTTCCATCAAGACACAAGGGTCCAAATCTATCGTATAGGATACGAAAATTGGACAACAAAACAGGGTATCTTTGTTTTGAATTGGTTTTCCAACCTAAAGGTCTTCTTTCACCTAATTTACATCATATAATCCTTTCAATATATGAATTCTAGTCTCTCTAGATACTCATACACTAAGAGAAGCATGCATATCATTTCATCATATATGCAAATATCCAATATTTACAACATTACATCATGATTACAAGTTTCAATTACAAATCATGGGACTTAGCTACAAAACACTATGATCAACTCCTTGGCTCCCATCAACAAAAGAGATACCAAAGGGGATGAGCATAGGCTAAGTCCAACCAATTAAACATAGCATGCATATAAAAAATGACTTTCATTTACAATCTTGTACATATGAACTACAAAATAGCATGCTTAATCAAATGACCCTAAGTCTTCCTACGTCCATTTACTTCAAGTATGGCCACTTGCCATCAGAGGCTCCTGCAGCATCCTTGCCTGAAAGGGGGTCCCCAACAACACGGGGTGAGATATACTAATATATCCAATAAATCAGGGGCCCTTGGAGCATTTCTCCACCCCATAGTTCAATAACAGTGTAATAGCAATGACAATAATAATGCAGCAAATACATATCCATGCAAGTGTAAACAACATCTCCAGGAGAAACCCCTCGAGCTCTCGAGCTGTCCTAAGGATACTCAGATGAAAATAGTCCTACTGGCCAGCTAAACTACCAAGTATGATTTACGCATCGTCATGCTAAATACCAACTGTAACAGCCCCGATCCCTATAGCAGATATTGTCCGCTTTGCCCCCCTTCCGGGACTCACGGTTTTACGTTCTGGGGTTACCCAAAAGGCCTCCACTAGGAAAGGTTTCCACACCCATATATATGGCATGCTTTGTTCTCCTTTCCAACCGATGTGGGACATTACATCCTCCCCCACTGGGAATACAGCGTCCCCGCTGTACACACCGGTCCAGGACCAGACTCTGATACCAACTGTAACAGCCCCAAACCCTGTAGCAGATATTGTCCGCTCTGCCCCCCTTCCGGGACTCACGGTTTTACGTTCTGGGGTTACTCCCAAAAGGCATCCACTAGGAAAGGTATCCACACCCATATATATGGCATGCTTCGTTCCCCTCTCCAACCGATGTGGGACTTTTTACATTAATGTCCCACATCGGTTGGAAAGGAGAACAAAGCATGCCATATATATGGGTGTGGAAACCTTTCCTAGTGGAGGCCTTTTGGGGGTAACCCCAGAACGTAAAACCGTGAGTCCCGGAAGGGGGGCAAAGCGGACAATATCTGCTATAGGGATCGAGGCTGTTACAAATGGTATCAGAGCTTGGCCCTGGACCGGTGTGTACAGTGGGGACGCTGTATTCCCAGAGGGGGAGGATGTAAAAAGTCCCACATCGGTTGGAGAGGGGAACGAAGCATGCCATATATATGGGTGTGGATACCTTTCCTAGTGGAGGCCTTTTGGGGGTAACACCAGAACGTAAAACCGTGAGTCCCGGAAGGGGGGCAGAGCAGACAATATCTGCTACAGGTTTTGGGGCTGTTACACCAACATAGGGAAACACCATCCTATGTCACACCAAAGCATGCAAATACGTATAACAAAGCATTACAATATTTCATTGCATTTATATACAACAACACACCAATTACCCGTTCAGGGCTTGGTGGAACAATAAAGGGAATTACACCCAAGGTCCGAAGGCTTACCTCAATGCTTCCAACTTAACCTTTGTTCTTCACCAATATTCTCAACACCAATATTAATCTCAAGGAGCTAACCGAGCTCCATAGCTTGCTCCAATGGTTGGTTGCTCAAGGTTGGTCCAAATGCCTCAATCCTAAGCATCACATGGACAATATCAACAATCAACCAAACCAAACCATTGATCACAAAAACAAGCCAAACCGTAGTCAAATGCATAATTTTGTAATTTTCCAAACAAAATCATATGACTATATAAACTTATTTTCACCGATTAAACACCATTCATAGCATTTTCCTCAACATGCACTAGGCCTAAATCTTCCTTAAACATAGCCCATTTACTCAACTTTTCATAAACCCTAAACACTATTCATCATCTCCCCCAATCATGCATTTCTCATGAAAATAGAGTTCAAGGAGTAGAATCTTACCACCAATGGTTGCACAACCAAGGATTGGTTACTCCTCAAGCTTCCATGGAAGTAGCAACTCTCAAATCTCACAACTTCTCCAATGGGTCAAAACTTTGGAAGGAAATATCTCAAACCACACAGCTCCCCACCAAGACCCAAGCTAGGATTGTGAAAGAGGTGAAGATTTGGAGTGGTTTAGGCTTTGGAATCACACAAAACCATCAAGGTTTGCATACACTAGGTTTTTCCCCTCTTTCCCTTTTCTCTTCTCTTTCTCTTCTTTTTCCTTTCTTCTTTCCCCTTCCTTTTTTTTCTTCTACGCACGGGCTGGGGAGGGAAATGGTTCCTTTAAGTGACTTCCCACTTAACACAAGTTAAGTGGGTATTATTAGTTCATCTATCTATTCAATTCCATAAATTACCAAACTTTACCCAACAGTCTGGAATATTTTTCTAGGAATATTTTCACTTCCATTTTAATATTTTGGGTACTTTTGTTTACACCCATTTATACCCCTTAATTTTCACTGAGTACACTTTTTACCTCAAAAGTGACCCCAATTAATTTCATTAGGGAATTTACTTATTTTTACTCACTAATACATACTTAATTATCTAATCACATGTATTTTGCTAATTAACTATTTTGGGCTATTATAAGTATGATGGGAGCTAAGATCTTGAAGTTCACCTGGAGGCTTTTGACAAGAACATATGCTTTAAGGGGATAGTCGAGCCAATCATATTAAGAATATTTATGTCCACTCTGATAGGGGTGGCCATGACTTGGTTTTCCAGGTTATCACCAAACCCAATTGGATCCTTCAAGGAGTTGGAGATAAGTTTCTCCTCAACTTCTCCATAAGCAAAAAACATTCGTTGGCAGAGTTCGCCCTCGGAGCCGTTAGACAAGAGGAAGGTGAACCCCTCCGCAAATACCTAGATCGTTTCAAAGATGAGGCTTTGCAAGTTTCGGGATTAGTCGAAAGCGTCCACCTCCACTTAGTCATTGTTGGGCTTGATGGGAACTCTAAGCTAGCAAAGTCTATATACAAGAACCTAGAAATAAGTCTAGAAGAGCTCAGGGCCAGATCTAAGAAGTATCTAAAGTTGGAGCAAATTGAAGCGGCAAATGCAGTGCTGCGTGGAATGCAAATGGGATGCAACCTACAAAGGTAGAATCTCGCTGGCCGAGACAGAGATCGACAGAAGAATAAGAAGGCCTCCGAGTTCCTAGGAAAAAACATATATGACCGTCTTTTTAAGGGAAGCTACGAAAAGTAAACTCCCCTTTACGTGGCTCGATCACAAATCAAAAAGGTGGAATAATCCAGGCCCATCCGCAACAAAGGCAGACCACTCTAAGTATTGTCTATTCAACAACGGACCCGGTCACACTACTGATGAATGCTAGAACCTCTAGGATGCAATAATAAAACACATCAGGGAAGGAAAGTTACGCCAATACTTGATACAAACTCAAGGAAAAAAGAATGGCAAGAAGAAAGAGAAAGCACAGCCAGAGTAAAAGCCCAAGCCCGATCAGGGATCGAAAGAGGAAAGATAGCAAAGAAAAGAAGTCGGAGTTAAACAACATCCTCGGCTAATAGAACATCTCCCACTCATTCTCAGAAATATAGAAGTGTTTGGAGAAAGTTATGAAAATTATAAAGGGAGACAATTACAAAGACAAACTAAAATTACCCAACAAATTTGAAATACCTAACTGGCTTTGAAAACACCCAAATTGCCAAGAAATGCAAAGACACCAAGCTTCCTATAAAACGTGAATACAACAGTAGAAACGCAAACAACAAGCAAGCACAAAGAATAACACGAAATTGGAAAAAAGAAAATGAAAGGTGTCTGAAGGGATACCTATTCAAATCAAATGAGAGAAAAATGCAAAGTTGCATGAATGGTGAAGAAGAAATGAGTGTCTCTTAAGCCAGAAAGCCCTAAAGAAGATAAAAACTCTAAATGCAGAGAAGAAATGATTTCAAAGGAAATGCAGAAGAGAAAGCGAATATGAGAAAACTATGAAACAAAGAAATTCAAAGTTGGAACAAATAAGATACCAAATTGAATTATAAGAGTCTTTAGGCATGAATTTGAAGCGACAGTGGTAAAAATGTCATTTCGCAGGGGGCAAAATAGCTGTGACATAGACGTTCATAGTAGGCCATTATGACACGCAAAGTCGGTATGCGCCCCATAATGCACTTCCAACCAATCAGATTCAGACACATGTAAAGGCGTAACCGTTGAATGGGATTTGGAAGGCTAAAAGGTTCTTGTCCAACTTGACCTCAGTAAATAGACCCAAAACACGGGCCAATACAAGTGCTGTAAATAATGTGAGGAACAAAAGCGACAAAACCTAGAAAAGCAAGGATAAGACCTAAGATAAGGCGATCTAAAAAAAAATCATCCAAACACAATTGGAGCGTTAGTGGAGTGTGAAAATGAAAACGCATGTAAAGAAAGAGTGCATTGGAGAGTGAGTTTCGAGAAAATGGTTTTGAAAAAAGTAATTCGGGGGCTTTAGAAGAATAAAGATAGTTGGAATTTAAAAAGTATACAGTTTTATTAATCTTCTTTTTCTTTTTTTAGTTTTGAATTTAGTTTTTTTTTAATTTTATACTTTTCAATTAGGCTTTTTTTTAAAAAAAAAATATGTCATTGGTTCATCGGTTCGCGACTAAACCGATTAGAAACGAGTTCAGGATTGAAGCTTTAAACCCCTCCCAAAGGTGGTTTAGGCTTTGTTTGGGAGTTTTAAGGGGAATGGAAGGAAGGGGATCCAAGGGGGAGGGAGGGGAAGGAAGGGAAGGAAATTGAAGGGTTCCGTTTAGCAAAAAGACGTATATTTCTTGCTCATTATCAGACAATCACTCATTCACAAATCCCATATGGGGTTAATTGTTTTCATTTCCCTTCCCTTGTTTGGAGCTAAAAAATGATAAGAGAGAAAAATAGAGCGTTAATGAGATATTTTACCCATTTTTAAAATTCATATAATTATTATATTTTACAAACTAAATAAAGTTTAAAATTTCTAACAAAATTATTTATGTACTTTTCACAATACTAAAAAGATCATATTTTCGACAAATTTTTTACGTTGCAAACGACGAAAATTGTGTCACAGAATTATTTTTTCGTCAGACTACATTTTGTCGAAAGGGGACAGAATTTTTTCTCTGATGAAAATTTTTACAAAATTAAATTTTCTATCGAAATTTTCGATGAAATTAGTTTTAGTCAAAAGTTTTGATGAAAATGATTTCCTCCATCAAATGTTTTAAATGAAAACAAAACTCCGTTAAAATTTTTGACAAAATATTTTCTGTTCAAAATTTCGATGGAAATGTGTTTTGAAAAAGATTTCGACGGAAATTGTTGTTAAAATTTTTGAGGGAAATGTTTACATAGTACAATATATCATTTTTGAAGATTGATAGGTCAGGTCAAGCTTTATATTTTTTTAAAAACAAACCAAACCAAACTTATAATTTAACTTGTATTAAGCTAATAAACCAAATTAGACTTAATATATTTTACACAAATCTAATCTATTTAGGTTAAAACATAGCTTGCTCTAACTCATTTGCGTATGTTATCTCATTGGTATGAAAATCTAGGAATATGTACATGGTATATGTTGGGTAGTAATGAGAGCTTATGGTAGGAAATAACTATTAATAACGAGTTAAATGACAATTCACCATTATAATTGGGTTGACAATTGACTCCACATCTCAATCCAAAAATTTAAGGAATTAGGTTTGAGTCCTTGTAAATATATTATCCTCACTTAATTCATTTCTAATATCTTTGTCATACTTTACTACTCACAAATGAATTCCCAACATTATAAGGCTTTGTTATCATATAAAATAATCAATTCAACTCAAAATAATAAATTCAATCCAGTTTAAACTATAAGGTAGAGGCACAATAATAATTTTATATTTATCTAACAGTAAGGTATATCAAAGTGAAATAACTGGCCAATAAGGATTAATTCAATTATTCAACTAGTAAGATCCAACAATGTTGACACGATGGTTTTCACTTTGATTTCTCTTAGCTAGTGCTGTTTTACTGGTAAGTCATCTATAGCTAAATCCCATCTAAGACTTGGGCCATCCTCTGATCTTAAACTGTCCTCTCCTTTCCTCTACTGTTCCAATAAAAGGAAAATAAAATGCTATACATAACTTCCAAGATTCAGAAAAAAATGGAAAAGTAAACTACAATTTTTTTTGGGACTGGAAAGTAACATGTTTTATGCATATAAAGGTTATGTTTGGAGCATATTCATCTTTGACTAAAGCTACAACGAATTTATGTTTTGCATTTGGCAAAAGAAGTAACTGTAAAATAAAATTAATTACAATTATGAAACAGAATACTTGTATAAAGTATGGACAGAACTTTCCTCAAGATAACTTGTAGAACAAATAGAATCATCGGATAGCGTTTGATCTGAGTTGGTTGTGAGATCCTCTTGAATCATTTCATGTGGATATAGTAAAGGTTTTGGTGGCATATCAATACTCTCAAGTTCTCCTTCGAGCATCTCTACTACTTTGTTCATTGAAGGACGATCACTTGGTTTTAACTGTATACACCATAATGCAACTATGAACATCTTCTTCACCCCATTATTCTTTTCCTCGGTAATATCTTCCATTTCCATCTCATTTTCTCTGCTCAATTGATCATAAATCCAAAGAGGAAAGAAAAGCTCACTTGAATGCTCTGCTTGTTTGTTCAAGTTTTTTCTCATGCTTGCCATTTCCATCAAAAGCATTCCAAAGCTATAGACATCAGCTTTGTACGATACTCCCCCAATATTATGGTAAAATAATTCAGGAGCCATGTATCCAATTGTTCCTCTTGCTGCTGTCAAAGTCACAATACTTTTGTCTACTGGATAAAGCTTTGCGAGGCCAAAGTCTGAAACCTTAGGGATAAAGTTGTCATCAAGAAGGATGTTATGGGGCTTGATATCAAAATGTAAAATCTGCATGTCACAGCCTTGATGCAGATAAGCAATGCCACGAACCACTCCAAGAGAAATCTCATATATTTGCTCGTAAGTTAAAGAAATACTATCCTCTTTCGAGAAAATATGTCTATCAAGAGAGCCATTGGGCATGAATTCATAAACAAGGCCACGTTTTGATGCCTCAACACAAAATCCAATAAGTCGAACCACATTGGCATGATGTATTCTTCCGATGGTTGCGACTTCACTGATGAATTCTTGCCCATTAGCCTTTGATTTACTCAACATCTTTACAGCTACAAGTGGCCCACTACGTAGCTTTCCTTTGTACACCATGCCGAACCCTCCTTGACCTAGCTTTTCTTTAAAACCTTTAGTCATCTGCTTTATTTCTTTGTATGAGTACCTTATTGGCATGAAGGTATTTTCTTGTAGAAAATCTTCGATATTTTCATAGCTTGATGAATGTCTTCTTCCCCACTTATAGATCAACAGTACAATGAAAGCTACGATACCCAATACAAATCTGACAATAAAGTATGGTAGGAGATACCTTCCCGTGCCTTTTCCGTTCTCAACGTCAATTCCATGGTATCTCCAAGCTATATTCACGCCAAAAAATTGCAATAGTCCTGCATGCGTGGGTGGGGGTATATATCACCTTAAAACTAATTATGGCTATTCTCATGTTATTTGTTTTGCCATCCCAAATTTTCTAACGAAACATGTACAATTTATAACAACTAAATGTGAATAAATAAAGTGTTAGACTTACATATCATTTGAAAGTGTCGGGTAGAATAATTGTAAAATTTAACACATGGCATTTTTTTATATGAAGTCAGAAAATAAGAAGAAGAAAAAACTAAGGCTTTGTTTGGGAGTCGGTTTTAGGAGGGGAAGGAAAGGAAAGGGAGAGTTTTAGTAAGTCCTCCCCTTGTTTGTGAGTTTAAAGAAAGGAGGGGAAGGAATTGGGGGTTTTTACTAAACCCTCCAAAACCCTCCTTCTTCCTAAAATTAAAGTTCCCCCAATTTGGGGGGTTTGAGGAGGGAAATATTAAAAATTACTTATTTACCCTTAGTATTAAAAAGTAAAAACTACATAAATGTGAATCATTGTTAAACGTGACATTATAGAAAAGTCTCAAATACTAATAAAATTTATCGACAAAAAATATTTCGTCAAAAATAGTGATGAAATTTTTGATGAAAATCACATACGTCAAATTTTTTTTTTTGTCAAAACTAAAGACGAAACAAGATTTTGTCATAATCACTGACATAAATTTTTTAAGTGAAAGAATTCATTCAAAACTATTGACGAATCTAAATTCCGTTGAAACTTTCAACGAAAATATTTTCGTCCAAAATTTGACGAAACATATCTCTACCGAAAAGTTTCGACGTAAAACAATTACGTCTAAATTTTTTACGGAAAATTTTTCCATCAAAATTTGAGACTAAAAACATTTTTGCAAAAGAATTTGATAAAAAAATTTTGTCAAAATTCTTTACAGAATCTAAATTTCGTCAAAATATTTCATGAAAAAACATATTCATCGAAATTTTTGACGAAAAATATTTCCATCAAAATTTTCAATGCAACACATTTCCATCGAAAATTTTTGCTGGAAAAAAATTTCATCAAAATTCTTTACAGAATTTACATTTCGTCAAAAGTTTTCGACCGAAATATTTTCGCTAAACTTTTTGACAAAAACTTCCACTTGAATATTTAAGGAAACACATTTTCATCGAAAATTTTCGATGGAAAATATTTTCGTCAAATTTTTTGATAAAAAATATTTCCATCAAAATTTTCAACATAACACATTTATGTCAAAAAATCTCAACATAAAATTTTTTCGTAAAAAAATTTGATGAAAATTATTTCGATTAAAATGTTTGACGGAAAAAATATTCTGTCAAAATTCTTTACAGAATCTAAATTTCGTCGAAAGTTTCGAATGAAACATTTCTCTCAAAATAGTTGACAAAACAATTTCCGACAAAATTTTCTTCAGAACACATTTCCATCAAAATTTTGAACGAAAAACATTCCGTCAAAAATTTTGACGAAATATTTTTTTTTCGTTTAAAGCATTTTATTGAGGAAATCATTTTCGTCAAAACTTTTGCCATAAACTAAATTTCGATAGAAAAATTATTTTTGTAAAAATTTTCATCGGAGAAAAATTTCCGTCGCTTTTCGACGAAGAGTATTCCGACGAAAAAAATTTGTGACAATTTTCGTAGCTTGTAGCGTAGAAATTTCATTAGAAATATTATCTTTTTTAATATTGTGAAAAATACATAAATAATTTTGTTAGAAATTTTAAAATTAATTTAGTTTGTAAAATATAATAATTATATTAATTTTAAAAATGGGTATAATGGTAAAAATATCTCATTACCCTCCATTTCCCTCCCTTGCCATTTTTTAACTCCCAAACAAGGGGAGGGAATACCCTCCAATTTCCTTCCCTTCCCTCCCCTCCCTCCCCCTTGGATCCCCTTCCTTTCCTTCCCCTCCAAACTCCCAAACAAAGCCTAAATGAAACGAGCACCATAACTAGAAGTCCTCTATATGCATGAATATTTGTCTATTTTTTACATCAGATTTTCATATATTTGGGGATCTGGCTGAGATTAATCTTGATAAGAAAATATTAAATGATATAATCAATGAGAAAATAACATTAGAAAGGAAAATACATGCCACGGAATTGAATAACATCTTACCTTTATAAACACCAATGCAGTATGAAGCTGTAAGAAATTTTGGAGATGTCAACAAATTGATAAGACTATTACAATTTAAGGAATAACGAAAGATAGTATCAGAAACATATATATATATATATATATATATATATATATATATATATATATATATAATGAGGTAGGATCCTTTGACACCAGTTTCAAATTTCAAATTTGACACCTCATGTAATAGCCGTTAGATAAAAAAAAATCAATTGTGTCATATGCTCACAAATTAGAGTCGTTGATCTTTTTTGATGTAACGGCTATCAGATGAGGTGTCAAATTCGAAATTTGACACTGGTTAACAAAGATGAATAAAACTGAATTCATTTCATAATGACTTAAAACAATACAACCTCATCTAATATATACAAGGCCCCATCACGTGAACAAAGGAAAAAGAAGAGAGGAAAGAAGAAAACTAATCCTAACTTAATCCTAACAGAATTACAGCTAAGATAACATCTTAACAGAAAGTTGTTGTGCTTAACAGAAAGTTGTTAAGTGGTTAAGGAGTTCTCTCATGATCAGTTCTCTCATGATCAGTTTGGACTTCTGGTATTACTGGTGTCAAAACCTACCTCATATATATATATATATATATATATATATATATATATATATATATATATATATATATATATATGAAGAATGAAAAAAAAAGGATGGAATTCTCACCTATAATGTCAATTGTGCTGAATGATCCTAAACGACCTAAAAGAAAATATTGAAAAAAACATTTAGGGAACTACAAGAAGATTTATAAAAAGAACTTTATAGGATGTTATATACATAAACAATTCTTCTAAATTACCTTTTAATGCTATATTTCCATGTGGTTTAAAAACTTTAATTTAAATATTAATTATTTAAGAAAGTTATACCTTTTTTAACGATATAATAACACATAATTAAATTATAATATAATTGATGTAAAACATAAACTTCTATATATACAAAACACAAATTAACTATGATTGGTGTTACTTGCAAAATTTATGAATATTATAGGTTTAGATTCATTTTTTTGTTAAATTATTGAATATTAAATATAATATATACTACATAAATTAAAAATATTATTTAATATCAAAACGTGTCCTAATGTGTCGAAATCTAATATTTTTTAGAATTAACGTGTCGGAGTGTCGCGTCGTATCGTGTCCCGTGTCGGTATCGGTGCTACATAGATAATAACACATAATTAAATTATAATATAATTGATGTAAAACATAAACTTCTATATATACAAAACACAAATTAACTATGATTGGTTTTACTGTATAAAATGGGAAATACCACTCTCATCTTTAATTATCTTTTTAGTTGTGGAAAATCACACCCCATCTATTTTCTTTTTTCTTTTTTGCTTTTTAGTTGTGGACCCCACTTGGATTCTCTCTATAGCATAAGAGAACTACTCCTCTGTAACATGAGACTAATATTCCCCATATAAAATTGCAGTACTTTTTTGGGATTAATATTTTTTATCCGAGCAGGAGATAACTTAAACATTAAACCCATATACTTTTATGGGTTTACACTCATGTAATAGGAGATATATTATCTCATATTATAGATATAATCATATAGTAAATCTCATTATTTATTAAAAAAAAAGCACGGAAATCAATAGGTGTGTAGGAAGTTGTATTATCTCATGTAACATGAAATTAACATAACCCTACTTTTATAGGCAAATTCAGCCGACAAACTAGAATTGTACAAGACAACAAGTTATAAGCTGATAATTCAAACTAAAACCATAAATTTTAAGTTGTAAAAGTCTTAATTTTTGCAAATTATATTTTCCACAAATCTTGCATTAATATTTTAAGAATTGAAAATTATTTTAATTCATATGCGTGACTGAAGCCGAATAATTTATATATAAGAGAATAGAGATGGGAGTTACATGAGCTATAAAACATGTTTTTTTCCATGTATAAACAATTATTAATTTTACGGGAAAAGTAACATTACTCCTTGATAAAAGACAAATGTATAGTTTACCAAAAAAAAAAAAAAGACAAATGTATAAATATTGATCATCTAGTAGCATAAATAAAATAGAAAATGCTCAAAATAAAATAAAAAAAACTAGAAAGCTATAAAAACATAAATGAGCGTTAGCGAAATTATGTGCTGTTATAAAAAAAAAAAAAAAAAATGACTACCAAAAAATAATAATAATAAATAAATAAAAAGTATGTGCTTGTTACCGCAATAATAGGCGACTTCATTCTTCCCGTAGATGTAAAGACATTTTTGCCAATCACATCGAATTTGACCACTGGATTCATCAATAACTTTGCAACCCTTCCCCTCTCCGCATTGATCTTCACAAATAACATTTAACCAAGACAGTCCAAATCCATAAGCCAGCATGTTATGGATGTCATCATATGAAACGTTTTTCTTATTTTTGTGGTCTTTCGTTGACCCCCAATTTCCAAAAGTAGACACCTTCAGTTGGCACCCAACTTTGATGTCCATCACACTAAAATCATTTGATGAATTTTTCAGAACAGCATAGATATGCCCACTCGTGCCACAACGAGTGGTATCCACCTTCACATATCTAGGATCATCAATGATTGGATTGGTACAGTTGAAGTACGCTATTCTCGGAACATCAAACGGCTCCAAATTTAACAGATCTGTTCCAGGACCAATGATATTTTGACTGAAATTGCTATAATAAAAGAAATAGCGGGGGATGAAGGAGCAAGCAGTGTCCTCCACAACACCCGCGTCACTCACTCTGATTTTGTATCTCTTGTAATCGATTTCCTGTACATAGTATTTCCCCGAAAAGAGAGTTAAGATTGTTGCGTTGTTCTCGCAACCTAGTTCGTACCTCTTGTCGCCGCAGTTGGGTGGGTCGGTTGAGAGTCGAAATGGGTAACTTATGTTGGAAATATTGCCACAGGAGGAAGCAGGACAATAGTGGATGGGTAAGACAGAGGAAGCTGGACAAGTTTGTAGGAATAGGAGAAGAATGGTAACTACCGAGGATATTGCTCTCCTTTCCATTGTTTCCTGGGTTATGTTATTTGCTTCTCTCTCTCTCTCTCGGCTATGGTGGACTGCTGAAAATAATTATTGACATTTCGAAATGGGCTACGCAACTATCAAGATAAGATATTTTTATTGGACGGAGATTGATGTCTATCTCCGAATGTTGACTTTTAAGTTTTAAGTTGGTGTCTTAAAGAATTCCAATTACTTGTTTTTTTTTTTTGACAGCATCCGTTTATAAATTTTTAAGAATTTTTTTATAAATTACACTATATTTTTTTCTTTCAGGAAAGAACATAGTGTAGTTTGTAAAAATTTATATTTTCTCAGAAAAATATAGTATAATTTGTAAGAATTTATAAATAAAAAAATTTATAAATATAACATGTCCCTATTTTTTCATGACTAATAACATTCATACATATTTATTGTGAAAATATTCTTTTTTTAATTGATGAATTTTTTTTTATCATACACATATATAAAAGAAGGGATTTAATTTTATCATGTTATATGAGAATTCAATTCTCATGACTCTACTAGTGGTGGGTCACACACTTATTAAAAAAGAAAAAAAAAGTTATGCACGCAAATCGAAGAGTCACGTGAGAATTAAATTCTTATGCAATATGAGAATGAATCTCGTTGTAAAGAGAACAGTGTATGTGGCACAAATTTATTTTTTATTTTTATAACAAAAGCAGTATCATTAAACCCATATTTATTTAGGGTTTAGTTTTATTTTATTTTTATTTTTTTTGGTAAGTACATGGGGCAAAAAGTCCCACGACAACAGCAACACAAAGAACGGAAAATAAAAGATCAGAAATAGCAAAAACAGCAGCTACAAACTAGGAAAAAAAAGACACAAAACAGAAGCAAAACAGAACAAAAATCAGCCTACTAGGAGTTGCCTGGATCCAACAAATCTGCAGCAAGAAGATTGATCAGCTCCCTCTGAGGTGAGGGGATAACAGTAAATCCAAAAGAATCATGTAAAGCATGCTTTGCTATCCAATCTGCACAGCAGTTACAGGATCTAGATCTAGAGATATGCTTCAAAGAAACAGATCACTTCCTAAACAAAGCTACTCGAATCTTAGCCACCTATGGTAACTTTCGAGTCTCATTACCAACCTTGGTAAGAAAGCCAATGGCTTGAAGCGAATCAGATTCAAGAACAACTTCCCTCCATCCAGAGTTCCAAGCAAAATCCAAACCATATAGAATTGCCCATAATTCAGCATGCAAGGGGGAACAAGATCCAATAAAAACAGAAAAACCACCAACCCACTTACCTTCCCAGTCTCTTAATAAACCACCACAAGCAGCTCTCTCAGAGGTAGCCGCACCATCAACATTTAATTTCAGAACACCTTGAGAAGGGGCTTTCCAAACCGCAGGGGATCTGACAGGGTGACTAGCCAGGCCAAAAAGATGAGACTTTTTCCTACTCAAACAACCTAACTCTTTTATTGATTCAGCCAAGCTTGGGGAAGGATCTTCTGGTCTCTTAGCAGAATCATCATGAAACTCTTTATTTCTCCAATGCCATAAAAAGTTACAGGCAGTAAAAAAATAATCCCTCCAGACATCAGCCTTCGGAAACTTGTAATTCAAATTAAGGATAATCCACTCCTGGAAGCAGGTTATGCTGAAAAATTCTGAAGGTAAAGGCTGGACCCAAAAGATAGACCATACCTTTCTAGCTTTAAAGCAATCTCTAAATACATGAAGATTAGTTTCCACCAGACCAGAACAGGAAGGGAAGGTATTGGAGCTGTCACTCCATTTGCTGATATACTCATTTGTTAGCATCCTACCATGAAGCATCCTCCATAAAAGATATTTGACTCTTTCTACTCCTTTCCAAGACCAGATCCGATCCCAACAACTAACACCAGAATAAGAATTTGGGCTGGTTAGATTATTATATGCAGCTTTAACAATAGATTGACCAGGTAGGTAATTTCTCCAGCACACATAGTCCTCCTCAGCTTCAAAATCCGGATGGGGGATTGCCATAATACGGTTCACAGTACCATCATCAAAATGATTATTAAGATAAGGGACATTCCATCCGTCTCCTGTAGAAAAAGTGGAATGGTTAATATTGAGATTAACAATATCATCAGATGGATTAACAACAGCTAGCTCAAGAAGGCTAGAGTTAAAACCCGCCCAATCATCCTTCCAAAAAACAATCTTCTTCCCATTTCCAATCTGCTAGGAAAGGTTGCTAAGCATATCTGGCCAGATTTTAGCAAGACTCTTCCATAAGTGAGAATCGTAAGGCTTACAAGATATCTCCTTCATGAAGTCCTTATTCCTGCCATATTTCGCCACTAGGACTTGAGCCCACAGCTTATCAGGAGATTGAGTTAAATTCCAAGCACACTTCTGGAGGAAAGCTTCGTTTTGTAACCTTAGATTAATAATGCCCAACCCACCATGATTCTTCCCCATTTTGAGTTGCTTCGAGCTGACAGAGTGGTGTCTCCTATGATCAGCAGTGTCCCCCCAAATGAAACTTCTTTGGAGTTTCTCTATATCATCACAGATACCCTTAGGAAAGAGACTACTCTGCATATGGAACATGGGGATAACTGAGATGACAGACTTGGCTAAAGTAACTCTTCCTGCCAAAGATAAGCAACTTTTTTTCCAACCCTGGAGTCTGCTATTAACTCTATCCATAATCTCCCCGTAGTGCTGTTTAGTTGTTCTACCATGCTTCATTCTATAGCCAAGATATCTGCCAATATTCTTAGTGAAAGCAAAACCACTTAACTCCACAATCTCATTAGCAAGCTCAGCAGGGACATTTTTGGAGAAAAAAATATTGGATTTCGGGTAACTAACCTTTTGACCAGACATTTCACCAAACAAAGCCAGACAGTTGATAATAGTTTGAATCTGAGAGGTATTA
Source organism: Gastrolobium villosum (assembly GCA_032173675.1). Taxonomy (NCBI): domain Eukaryota; kingdom Viridiplantae; phylum Streptophyta; class Magnoliopsida; order Fabales; family Fabaceae; genus Gastrolobium; species Gastrolobium villosum. Next base: position 61,424 of record JAVKPL010015034.1, on the reverse strand, counting down.
GCTTCCCCAAAAAGCAGTAAATCATCTGCAAAAAGAAGATGAGATATGGCTGGCTATGTAGCACCGATACGACACGCGACACGTGACACGACACGACACGACACGTCAATCCTAAAAAATTATGGATTTCGACACGTTGGGACACGTTTTAATATTAAATAATATTTTTAATTTATATAGTTTATATTTCATTTAATATTTAATAATTTAACAAAAAAATGAAACTAAATTAATAATACAAATCAACACGTTATAAAGATGGAAGCTTTAATAAAAAAAATAAAAACTGGGATGAGAGAGACATAATATCAGATAGAGAGATCAAATCATATTAGAGAGAGATCAGAGAGAATGAGATACAATAAGAGCGTAATAGGAATTGACAACAATGATGCTAAGATGCTCTCTTATCTACTTAAGGGAAAAAAGACAAAAAAAATAAAATTGATATGATCATGTGGAAGATTTATTAATATATTTTAATTTTTTTTTTAAAAAATTTTAAAAAATTTTAAAAAAATTTTAAAAAAAATTTAAAAAAATTTAAACTTTTTTTTAAAAATTTAAAAAATTACGAAAATGCCATTTGACCGTGTCGGACACGGTCAAATTCGCGTGTCGGAATGGTCAACGTGTCGGAAAAAGTCAACCGCGTGTCCGACACCGTGTCGGAGCGTGTCTCCGTGTCGGAGCGTGTCGGACCCGACTCTTCCTGTTTTTACAAGTGTCCGTACTTCCTAGATGGCTGGACCACCTTTACCTGCTTTCATTGGGCTCCACTCTTTCGAATTAATAAGATCAGCAATCATGTGCGATAATTTATCCATGCAGAGCACAAAAATATAGGGCGAAATAGGGTCCCCTTGTCTAAGGACTCTGCTAGGAGAAATACTACCGGATCTGGCCTCATTCCAAAGAATCTCCAGATTTGTTGTAGAGATACAATGCATGATGAGATTGACCAAATAATCAGGAAGCTTGATTTCAGTTAGCACTTTATTATAGTTATATTATCAACTTATTATATATTATTACTTAAAATAAGTCCGGTTATCATGATAATTATTTTTTAATAATTTATCAATACATTATTAATATTAATGTTAAAAATATTAATTAATTATACAAACCCACACAGTAATTAGTGCTCTTTCCAAAGAATACCTTGAACATTCCGGTGAAACAATTGAATCCTTAAACTACCAATTAAAATAGGGTTCGGTATTTGTTATTTTAAATGACATAAGTTATGTTATTTTAAAAGAGATAGACACAAGGAGTAAAAATCATGGGAGAGAAAAAGTGAATGATTTTTTTAATTTAAAATTTAAATAATTTTTTTGTGTGTTTGTCTCTTTCTTAAAATGACATAATCTTGTGTCATTTAAAATCACAAACACTTTTCTCATTAAAATAATTTGGAAGTGGATCATTTCCTATATTATTTAAAATGTCCGAGTCATTTGAAGTGATCTTAGTTCTTCATTACAAAAATTAATGGTTCTTCGTTACATTATATATATATATATATATATAGGGCAGGATATTCTTACACCGATGTAAGAGTTAGAAGTCTTACACTCAATCTTGACCATTGTACCACTTGTATCCAATGGCTCTCATTACTAAAATTTTTGAGTCTTTAGATATAAGTGGGATCAATGGACAAGATTGAGAGTGTAACTTACACCAGTGTAAAATGATCCTAACCCATATTAACCGTGTGTGGGATAGGATCAACTTACACTCAGTGTAAGAATAATAAATCTTACACCAAATCTTAACCGTTGATTTCCATGTATTCAACGGTTATAATTTCTTGAAAATTAATAATTAATTAATAAGTGAGACTCAATAAATCTCAATAGATAGATTCACAATAATCAACAGTGAAGATTTGGTGGAAGACTTATTATTCTTACACCGGTGTAAGATGATCCAATATATATATATATATATGTGGGAAAACATTTTCTCATGTTGCATGAGAATTCAATTCTCATGTTGTGACTCTTCGATTTGCGTGCAAAGCTTTTTTTTTTCTTTTTTAATAAGTGTGGGACCCACCACTAGTTGAGTCACAACATGACAATTGAATTTTTTTTTTTTTTTTTGGAAACAGACAATTGAATTCTCATGCAACATGAGAAAATCAAATCCCTATATATATATATATAGGATCCTTTGACACCGGTGTCAAATTTGGTTTTTGACATCTCGTCTGAGAGCCGTTAGATAAAAAAAGATCAATGGTGTCACATGTTTACAAATACGAGCCGCTTCTTTTTTGACCTAACGGCTCTCAGATAAGATGTCAAATTTCAAATTTGACACCGGTGTCAAAGGATCCTACCTCATATATATATATATAACTTTTAACTTTGTAAGACTTAAATCAACGGAAATCAACGGTTGTAATTTATAGTGTAATTAAAAATTAATTAATTAATATAACTTCCAAAATTGTAACTGTTGGATGGACAGAAATCAACGGTTAGGATAGGGAGTAAGACTTATAAGTCTTATTCTAGAGTCAAATGATCTCTCTCCATATATATATATATATGGGAAAAGTATATATCATTTTAAATGACACAACTTATATCCTTTCACTCTTACAAAGAAGTGTGACCCACACCTTTATCTTTTTTTGTCAAATCTCTCTCCTCCTTTATCTCTCTCTCTTAAAATGACACAACTTTAGATCCATTAAAATTATACACTTTTCCCTATATATATATATAGGATTCTTTGACACCGGTGTCAAATTTCAAATTTGACACCTCATCTAAGAGCCATTAGATCAAAAAAGATCAATGATGTCTCATGCTTACAAATCAGAGCCATTAATCTTTTTTTGATCTAATGGCTCTCAGATGAAGTGTCAAATTTAAAATTCGACACTAGTATCAAAGGATCCTACCTCTCTCTCTATGTGTGTGGGTGTGTGTGTGTGTATAGGGACCAGATCAAGTTACACCGGTGTAAGAATAATGAATCTTACACCAAATCTTAACCATTGATTTTCGTGCATTTAATGGTTGAAATTTATTGGGAATTAAAAATTAATTAATGAGTGAGACCTAATAAATCTTAACTGTTAGATACAGAAAATCATAGTTAAGATTTGATGTAAGACTTATTATTCTTACACCGGTGTAAGTTGATCCTGCCCATATATATTTTTTATTCTACCTATTATTTTTTTTTACTACCATTCTCCAAGACCATTGGATCATGATTTCAATAGGAGAGAGAAATGATAAAGATAGTTGTGAGTCTAACCTAACGGTATTGGAGAGTAATAGATAAAGATAGACAGAAAAAATAGTAGATAGAATAACTTATCCCTATATATATATATATAATATATATATATATATAATAACTTATCCCTATATATATATATATATATATATATATATATATATATATATATATATATATATATATATATATATATATATATATATAGAGATAGGATCCTTTGACACCGGTGTCAAATTTTAAATTTGACACCTCATTTGAGAGCCGTTAGATTCAAAAAGATCAACGGTGTCACATGCTTACAAATCAGAGTCATTGATCTTTTTTTATCCAACGGCTCTCAGATGGGGTGTCAAAGGATCCTACCTCATATAAATATATATATATATATATATAAATATCTAATGTTACCTTAGACAACTTTGTCTAATGTTCATCCAAACGACGTTGTTTTGGTGTTAAAAAATTTAAAAATTAGAATGATAAAGACTATTATAACCTTGAAATAAATTAAAATTACAAAAACACATGATTTCTACCCTAAAATGACATCATTTTGACGAACATTAGATAAAATTATTTAAAGTAATTTTAGAAAAAATAAACCCCCATATATATATATATATATATAGCATGAAGTATTGTTGTATTGTTGCCTTTTTCTTTTCCGACGAAGTTGGTTATTTTTAGTATCCTTCAACTTTCCCAACTACACAAAAAATGGAGAGGCAATGCTTAAGTAATGAAGCTGGCAATATAATGGGCACATCATATATATTGTTGCATTTTATCATCTCCATTTACGTGCAGGTAGATCGATGTTACAAGAGCACGTATTTTAAACTAGTATATTTCATAAAATAAGTTGGGTTTGGGTCTTAAAAAAATTTGTTTAATAAAAATGTCATAGGCTTACTTTCACAAGGCTTGGCCTCTAAGCCTACATGACGGCCTATATTGTACTATTTATTCTAAATAAAATAAAATAGAATAAGTATGTCTCAAAGAATAAACAAAAGGTATAAATTTAATCAATTGCAATTATTTAGAACTTAATTATATTCGATTATATTTTAATAGAAATTTGACTTTATTTCTTCTGTATTAGGAACCAACATCTCAGCATGTTAGATTGTGCATATGAATATAGGGTTCGTCTTTTCTACAGTCAATGTAGATAAGTTATCTACATTGAGCCCAAAACGACGTCGTTTTGGGATGGAAATCAAGGTATTTTTATAATTATAATTTATTTCAAGGTTATAATAGTCTTTTTTATTAGAATTTTTTTTTTATTTTTCAACCCTAAACGACGTCGTTTTGGGAGTGAATGTAGATAACTTTTCTACATTCACGGTAGAAACATTAAAGCCATGAATATATTAAAAGGTTTTTGGAAGAGGTTATACTTACTACAAGTATCATGATGTGTTTGTTGGATTCATGTAGTTATTTTAATTTACATAGTATGGATTTGTTTGGTGGATCTGATGAAATATATGTTATTTAGTTTGAGCATTTTGCTTTTGGAAGTGATTTAAATGCAGATTGTATGAGTTTTGTTGTGATTCATGATTCTATTTGGACGCTGAAATTATGATTTTTGTTTTAGCAATATAATTTGAGTATTTTGTAAAGTTGATTAATGGTTCTGCTTGAAAGTTAAAAATTAATAGGCTAATGGGCTAGGTTAGACCATTTGTTTTTTTATAATCGGGCCATGACAAGCTAATAGTCAGAATCGTACTAAGCTTGGGTTAGGCCAAATTGAAATTTTCTGATGTAGACTTTGGCATTTTTAGGCAAAACTTGACACAACCAAGTCCAGTTTGACCCCTAGTCGTATGCCATTGCTGTAGGGACTGCAAATAAACTTGACTACTTCATGAGAGGGCTTATCTCTACAGTATCCACTAGGACATAACTCACGTTGGGCTTTTGTACTACATCGGTATTAGCTTATTTTGATTTCAAGCTTCTTAAGAAACTACTTCCTATCATTTCGGACATTTCCTTAGCCTCTGACTTTTGTACTCAAAGAAGTTTCTCATCATCTCATACGCACCTTTCTTTAAGGCACAATGTTGGATTACTTTGAAGTTTTAAGTGAAGGAGTTGATTATTGTTAAAGTCCTTAATGGATTTATGCTATTTTGGGTTTTCTATATCCTCGCTTGATATTATTTAGTGACAAATATATATTTCATAATCTGAACTTATTTATGCACGTACTTAAGACTTGTTGTTTACATTTACGAGAGCAGTGGAGCATAGATGAATTAGGACATGACAGTAGACATTCTAGAATTCCATACATTGTCTTCCATGGTAAACTTCTAGGATGGTTTAAATATGACTATCTGGTGCTTTAAAATCTATATCATATCCTACTTCATGTTTAAAGTATAATGTTGTATAATTGTATTTGTTTTTTCAGCTTAATTCAACAAGCAAAAAATTTGGTTTCCTATTCTTTTTCTGCTTTCTACTTTGCTACAAAGGTATCCTGCATTTTATGTTATATGTCAATTGATTATCATCAGTCCAGCAGTGGGACGAGCCAAACAAAATTCCCCTGACCGTGTCTCTTGGTTTTCCATTTTCATAAACTATATTCTTTTCCTAATCCTTATGTGCTCTGTGCTTTTTTGCATTTCGTTGATTGCTTTGCCTTTTTTTAGTATGAGATTACTGTTGCAGTGCCCTTTATTGACCGTGTCTCTCGGTTTTCCAATCTTCATAAACTATACTCTTTTCCTAGTCCTTATATGCTCTCTCTTTTTTGTGGTTTGTAGATTTGTTTCCCTCTTTTCATGACATTACTGTTGCAGTCCCTTTCTTGATGTGATCTTGTGTCGATTTTACAATATATGTTACTCAATCGTAAAGGATTGTCTCCGTTTGAGGTTGGTTACTCAATTGAGGCGACAATAAGAAGTGCTAACAAGATTCATAAACAACAAATATATATGCAGAATTCACATGTAAAATTTAAACTAATTATAATGAAAAATCTAGATTTTACCATCACATCAACGGTAATTGATTGGTTTCTTTAGTAGATAACTAAGAAATGTAATTACCAAAGCAAACTACAAACGATTATCAAGCAGAATGACTCAATAAAGGATATTCTGTACTTTCTTCAAGAATACTAACAGAGCCATCAGCATCATCTGATATAGTTTGGTCAGAGTTGATTTCGAGATCTCCTTGAATCATTTCAGTTGAATAAAAAGAAGGCTCCGGAGGCATTTCAATGCACTCAACATCTCCTTCCAGCATCTCTATTACTTTGTTCATTGAAGGACGGTCACTGGGTTTCCACTGTATACACCATAGTGCAATTATGAACATCTTCTTCACATTATTCTTTTCCTCATTGGTAAAATCTTTCATTTCTATCTCCTTTTCTTCAATCAATTGATTATAAATCCAATAGGGAAAAAAAGTTTGGCTTGAATGATCTGCATGTGGATTCAGGTTTCTTCTCCTGTTTGCCAATTCCATCAAAAGCATTCCAAAACTATAAACATCAGCCTTGTAGGATACTCCTCCAATATTTTGGTAGAATAATTCAGGAGCCATGTAACCAATTGTTCCTCTTGCTGCAGTCAAAGTGACAATGCTATTATCAACTGGATAAAGCTTTGAAAGACCAAAGTCTGAAACCTTAGGGATAAAGTTGTCATCAAGAAGGATGTTATGGGGCTTGATATCAAAATGCAAAATTTGCATGTCGCAGCCTTGATGTAGATAAGCAATGCCACGAGCCACTCCAAGAGATATGTCGTACATTTGCTCATAAGTTAAAGAGATATTATCCTCTTTGGACAAAATATATCTATCAAGAGAGCCATTGGGCATATATTCATAAATAAGAGCATGTTTTGATTCCTCGAAACAAAATCCAATAAGTCGCACCACATTGGCATGATGTATTGTTCCTATGGTTGCGACTTCATTTATGAAATCTTGCCCATTAGCCTTAGGTTTTCCCAACATCTTTATGGCTACAAAAGGCCCACTGCTTAGTTTTCCTTTGTAGACAGAGCCGTAGCCTCCTTCACCAAGCTTGTGCTTGAAACCTCCGGTCATCTTCTTTATCTCTTTGTATGAATACCTTATTGGCATGAGGGTGTTCCCTCGCAGAAAATCTTCGATATTTTCATACGTTGATCTATGTCTTCTTCGACATGTATATATTAATAACACAGAGAAAACTATGAGACCCAGCGTAAATCTCACTATTGTATATGGCAATACATACCTTCCCGTGACTCTTCCTATCTCCATACCAAGTTTAGAATCTGGAAAGCGTGCGAAAGCGCTGCTGCTTAAATTTCGACCTACTATTTGCAGTAGTCCTGTAAAGGATTTATCAGGGCAAAACAATAATTTATAACATTGTTACGTAGCATTCAAAACTAGGAGAAAGGACAGAGGTAAACCACTTTTTTTTATTTCATAGATGCAGTAAAATATGATTGAAGGGAAAAGTGTTTATCCTTTTAAATGACACAACTTATATCCTTTTACTCTCACAAAGAAGTGGGACCCACACTTTTTTTTTTTTTTATCAACCTCCTCTCCTCCTTTATCTATCTCTTTCTCTCTCTTAAAATGACACAACCTTACATCCTTTTAAATGATACACACTTTACCCATGATTGAATCATGCAAACAACATGAAATTTATTTGTTTCGAAAATGTGAAGATTATGTATAAAAATATTTTAAAAGGTATTCAAAAAATAAAATAAAAATTAAAAGCATCCTTGCAAGTCAAATGCTAATGTCGTTCTAAAAATAAAATAGGGCAACAACCTGTCATTTATTTATTATTTATACATGTAAATTCACTCTTTAGTCATACAAAGATAATTGTTATTATTTTAGTCTTTTAAATATTTGGGAGAGTGACCAAAGTGTCACACTTGGAAAAAAAAATTACTAGACTGCCACGCTAACAGTAAATTTTGACAAAATGCCACGCGGCATAATTCGCTACAAAGTGTAGCGAATTATGTATGCAAGTAATCGCTACACAGTATAGCGAAATATGCCACGTCAGGATGCACAGAACCAAAAATGCCACATGTCAAATTTTGAGAAATTCGCTACCTAGGGTAGCGAATTTCTCAAAATTTGACATGTGACATTTTTGGTTCTGACGTGGCATATTTCACTACACTGTGTAGCGAATTACTTGCATGCATAATTCGCTACTCTGTGTAGCGAATTATGCCGCTTGGCATTTTGACAAAATTTACTGTTGGCATGACAGTCTGGTAATTCTTTTGTCCAAACGTGGCAAAATGGTCACTGTCCCCTTTGATATAAATTTCTTTTCTAAATCAAGGAAATTAAATCTTTTCACGCCTCCAAAAAAATTAACATCAATTTATTCCGTCAATTATTGAAAATACCATCAATTTAGTCCCTAAGTTTCCCCACAATCATGTACACTAAAAATGTTTTTCATACCATTTTCCAAGTTTGAAGAACTAAATTGATACAAAATCCTTTAGAGAACGTACCCTTGGTGATCACACTTTTATTTTATAAGACTCATAAAGATGATTTGCTCTTTCTATCAAATGTTTACACAACATTATTAGTCAATATACTGATTGAGAGTATTCATAAACAACTGAGAAAATAAAAATTATTTAGAGAACAAAAAAAAAAACACAGGATTTACTCATTTTTATACTTTTGTCAATTATTATTTAGATTATTCATATACATTGAGAAAATTATAATTATTAACTTAATTCATGATAATTTGACATACTTTTTTCAATAAAAGTAGGTTAAATAATTTCTGTTAATATGATAGTCATTAAAAGGATCACATTATTTTTGTTGATGTTTTTAATATTCTAAACTTATTGACAAAATAAATATTTGTTATGATTTAAATTTTTTTATGTTATTGACACATTATTTCAATCTTTGTATAAGAATTGATGCCCTTTCTATATAAAAGAAATCTCATGTTTATGGATCCTACAAGGACCGCTCTTATAATAGATGGTAATATTAAACATATATAATTAATGTACAAATAACATTGTAGAGATGGAAGGATACGTAATGAATAAAATATTACCTTTATAAATGCCATAGAAAATATCTGCAAGAGATTATTGTAACGTCAGCAAAAGGAAGAGAGAACATAGAAGACTGCTATTGAACAATAAAAAATAAAAATAAAAATAGTAACCACAACTTACTTTCATAAATACGAAGATACATTTATGCCAACTTTTCTAAATTTAGGTGTTGAAGCTGATATGACCGTTCTTTTTCTTTTATTAATGTAAGTTCAAAGAAATGTTGTGAGGAGGGTGAAGGAACATCGGTAAAATAGCTTGAGCAACACCCAGACTCTCACGGTCATGATTCTAAAGGTAAAAAATACTTCCAAAAAAAAAAAAAAAAAAAACTTCCTACATGCTGGAATTGGATATTCAACTTGGTTACCTATATACTAGGAAAGGCCCCGCCATCAGGATATTCAAGCACCTCATCTTACCACCTGGAAACTAGCACCCAAACTAGGCATCCTCCTCTACCACAAGAAAATTGGTTGCAACATTTAGCCTAATGATAATATCAAATTATAAGATTATTTTACGCTCAATTCTAATGTATTTTGCTTGTTTACTTAATAATTTTGAATAATAATTGCCTTATTTCTACAAATCTCTTGCATAATTATAAGAGAGCAAGTTGAAGAAGAGATAAAGGTGGTTGATTCCTAAAAATAAAAAATTCAGCGCTCAAACACACGACACTTCCCAGTGTCCGAGCGCGATTGAGAATTTCACTGTAAGTGATAGAATTTTTCATTGGTTAGAAATGGTTTAAATAAAGATCATACAAGTGGAACCCATATCTTTAATGTCTTGAAATTTTGAGTTCAAACATTTGAAAAAAAGTAGTGTAGACGAATTTTTCATTTGATACATGTGGATAATTAGTATGTTGTTTAATAAATGAGGGATATTCTGGTTTAATGAATAATGTTGTAATGGAAATGGCTAGAAGGTTGTTAGCTGGTATGAGTAATTGCATTTGGTTATTAAGTTGTTAGACTCTATTTCGCCTTTGTGTGGCTTTACGCATGTATTTTCTATTGGTAAATGTTGGGTGTTTTTTGTTAGTAGGTGTGTGTTGTATAAAAGCTGAGTTTCCCACTTGAATAATATCAGAGAAGTTTATCAGAACCATTTTTGTAGTTTAAGAGGTGACATCCCTTCAAAGAGAGGCCTTTATTCTGTTTTTCTCCTATTTTGTTTATCTCCTCTCTTATCATGTTCCCTAGCCCAATCCTCTATTATGTCATAATATCCCCTTATAAAAGATAATCAACCCCCAGTGGGCTTGGTCCACATTGGCTTCAGGATGTTTATTTTTTCGGCCGAGGTAAGTTGAAATGATGACTTGCAGATGCGGTTTTGTATCCTGAATAGTTTGGTCCGATATTTGGTATCTTTCTCGAAGGTTTAATGTTCAAGATTTTGATATTTCGGCTTGATGTTTCTGGTTTTCCTAGATTTCTTTCTCGGGGTTTGCTAGCATGTTCAAAGTGTGCTGATCATTTAAGTTGGTTTTGCCGAGATTAAATGAGTTTGACTTATGTTTGACAGTTGCCTAGTGTGTACCTTAATCGTGTTTGTGTGCCCTTTATGTTTTCACTTAGGAATTCGTACAAAGAAACTCGTGCGAGAACTCGGACTACGGTGTTCGGTCCCACACTTTTTCTGATTTTTGTGATGACAAATAAGTGATGCCATGTTATCTAACATTTTCTTTATTTTTTTAAAAATTGGTTGCAAGATATATTATGTGATGAAGTGAGAAGAAGTGAATGCAATACAATTGTCATGAAACCGTAAAGATCAAAGATCGACATTAAACTATTATATTTCATGTAATGAGTGGATGAGATAAATCACAATCATGTATTATGATATATTATTTTAAAGTTTTTAAAACTAGCTAGGAAAGGAAGATAATTTAAATCATGATAATCTTAGAAAACATATTGTAACATTCGGGCGCTGACGAGAGTGAGGAGTGATCGCTGGTGCGAAAGGGCATGGACAAGGAGCGGCTCCTGGCAGGCTTCCAGCGACGGGGGTACATGAATGAATCGAATCAACATCCGAAAGAGAGGGATTCCAGAGACTGTGCTGGTATGACACGGTACAGTTAGGAATGACTTATAAGAATTAATTGGTACTACTTATACTAACAAGATGCATCTACTTTTCGGTAGCCTGGAACGGAAGAACTCCATAGTTAAGCATGCTTGACTTGGAGCAATTATGGGATGGGTGAACTCCTGGGAAGTCTTCTAGGAAAGTGTGCGAGTGAGGACAAAGCACGCTGAAAAATCTCGTGTTAGTGTATGGGCACAGTCGTTGATCCTTGCAAGTTGCCAGGCGTTACAAGTGGTATCAGAGCAGGCCTATCTTTTAGTACGGTGTGGTTCGAGGACGAAGCAGGCGGAAGCTGGTGGGCATGTGACATCCCAGGCGCTGACGAGGGCGGGGAGTGATCGCCGGTGCGAAAGGGCATGGACAAGGAGCGGCTCCTAGCGGGCTTCCAGCGACGGGGGTACATGAATGAATCGAATCAACACCCGAAAGAGAGGATTCCAGAGACTGTGCTGGTATGAGACAGTACAGTCGGGAATGACTTATAAGAATTAATTGGTACTACATATACTAACAAGATGCATCTACTTTTCGGTAGCCCGGAATGGAAGAACTCCATAGTTAAGTGTGCTTGACTTGGAGCAATTCTGGGATGGGTGACCTCCTGGGAAGTTTTCTCGAAAAATGTGCGAGTGAGGAAAAAGCACGCTGAAAAGTCTTGTGTTAGTGTGTGGGGACAGTCGTTTATCCTTGCAAGTTGCTTGGCGTTACTCATATTTAGTATTTGTTAAGAATCAATATACAATAGGAATTGATAGTAATCTTGTTGTGTTAAACTACACAACATTGGTTCTATTATATAGTAAACCAATTGAAGAATACAGAGAGACGCACATAATGTGAGACTTCTACACTATTCTAACACTAACACTCTTAACACTCCCCCTCAAGCTTTAGCATATAGATCATATGCTACAAGCTTGATACATAAATAATACTCCTATTAGGAACCAAAAACAATAGTGTTACATCAACGAAATGAAATGATTAGGTAACATAACATCAAAATAAATCTCCTAAATGAGAAATCAAAAACCAACAATGTGCTAAAAATGGTGTCGGATTGAACATCAACATGAAAGATGCTGGAATGATCATCGGGAAAGACAAATGTGCTGGAATGACCATCAGCAGTATGGATGACGGTATGGCAGATGCTGGAATTATCATTGGCAAAAACAACAGTGCTGGAATGACCATCAGCAACATGGACGGTGCTCTCCCTCAAGAGGAACTTCGGTGCCGGAATTATCATCGACAAAGACAACTGTGCTGGAATGACCATCAGCAACATGGAAGGTGTTCCCCCTCTAGAGGAACTTCGGTGCCGGAATTATCATCGGCAAAGACAACTGTGCTGGAATGACCATCAGCAACATGAAAGGTGCTCCCCCTCAAGAGGAACTTCGGTGTCGGAATTTTCATCGGCAAAGACAACTATGCTAGAATGACCATCAACAACATGGACGGTGCTCCCCCTCTGATACCATGTTAATTATTAAGATACAAGAGGAATTGATACTAATCCTTGTTGTGTTAAACTACACAACATTGGTTCTATTATATAGCAAATCAATTGAAGAATACAAAGAGACGCACACAATGTGTGACTTCTACACTATTCTAACACTAATACTCTTAATAGTATTAAAATTTAGAGATTGTCCTATAAACAAGTTTTGAGAAAAAAAAAAGTTTATAAAATTAATATTGTGTCTTTCTTTGTATGCGCATTCAAGGCAATTTAGTAATCAAAGCTTCAACAAATTCATTGTGTCCTGCTCTTAAGTTTGAGTTGTTCCCATTTGCTTATTGATTGCAAGCATATAAAGTAACATTTTCTAGTTGTGATTTTTTGTTAGCTATGATTGGAGTACACAGTAGGGAAGCAATTATTAAATGATAATTGAGACTACTTTGAAGCTTAGACGTAAGTGGTGTTGAATATGGTAGTTATTGTCAAAATAAACAATAAGAGATTATCTACTCACAATTGTGGACTTGGATATGAGAGACTAGATTCAAGTGAGTGGATCTCAAGAATAAAATATATTATGCTTATAATTGTGATATTTGCCTCATATTTTTAGTGGATTGTTTTTTCCAATTAGATAGAATTATCAAGTTTGGCTTAAATTAGAAATTGACCTGAACTGATGTAACGGGGTGTGAAAAGAAGCAGAGTAGGGAGAACATAATTAAGAAGGGAGAAGATTGATATAACATCTCCAATTTAAGAATTTAATTAATTACTTTTAATTAAGTAATTAAGTAATTAAGCATGTATTAGTGGGGTAATATAAGTAAATTTCCTAACAAAATTAGTTGGAGTCACTTTTGAGGTAAAAAGTATACTCAGTGAAAATTAAGGGATACAAATGGATGTAGATAAAAGTACCCAAAATATAAAATGAAAGTGAAAATATTTCTGGAAAAACATTCCAGACTTTTGGGTAAAGTTTGGTAGTTAATGGAGTTGAATAGATAGATGAACTAATACACAGCTTAAGTCACTTAACCTATGTAAGTGACCAAAGCAACTAAAAGAACCCAAAGTTCCCTCCCCTACCCGTCGAGCTCCAGCGAAGGAAAGAAAAGAGAAAGGAAGGTAGAAGGGAAATCCAAAGACCCACAATTCCTCAACCAAATTGGATGATTCCAAAGCTTAAACTACCCTAAATCTTCCCCTCATGCTTAATCCAAGCTTGGTTTTTTGTGGGAAGCATTGTGGAGTGGGATTTTCCTTGTTGAAGGTGGTGAAATTTAGGGATTTGAGAGGTTTGAAGTGATTCTTTCCGTAGGAGCTTAGAAGATCAACATTCATTGGTTGTGCAACCATTTATGGTGAGTTTCTTCCCCTTGAACTTGGTTTTCATAGAGTTGCATGGTTGAGGAAGATGATGAATATTGTTTTTATGGTTTTATGATAATGTGAGTAGATTAGCTATGTTCTAGGAGGATTGAGACTTAGTGTATGTTGTGAAAAATGCTAGGAATGATATTTAATCGGTGAAAATGAGCTTAGATAGTCATATGATTTTGTTTTGAAAATTACAAGATTATACACTTAATTATGGATTTGCTTGCATTGGTAAACCATGTTTTGTTGGGTTGAATGATTGATTATATCCCTTGTATTGATAGGATTGAGGCAAGAGAACCAAGTGGAGTGACCAACCCTTGTGGTTGTGTTCATTTGAGGAAAGGAAAGCTTTGAGGAAGTTGAAGAGAAAGGTAAACCTTTGGACCTTGGGGTTGATCCCCTTGATTGTTCCACCACACTCCGTTGAGGAGAAATGGTTTATGAGATGTGGTATGTAATTGTGATAGTGATTGTATGCCCATGCATTGATTCATGCATTGATAAATATTAGGATCGATTAATTATTATTGATTGATGTTTAATTGTTAAAAGTAATTGAGGAATGGCTAATGGAGGTAGAAATGATGAATGAGTTGATGATTGAGGTTATGAGTGATAGTATTATGATGAGAATGATTGGCAGGAACTTCCCTATGTGGATTTCCATGTGGTTAGAGCCTAAGAGAAACAGCCCTATGTGGATCTCTCTTGGAGGTTCCTAGATTGAGGTTAGAGACTTTCCTTGGAAACAGCCCTTTGTGGATCTCCATGTGGTAAAAGCCTAAGAGAAACAGCCCTTCGTGGATCCCTCTTGGAAGTCCATGTGATGTTTATGGGTAAAAATGTGTTAAGCTGTTATGATTATGTGTGCATCGAAAGTGAATCTTAGGGTGGAGTGATCTCCAAGGACCCCTGGTTTACTGTGATATATTCGTATATCTCACTCCGTGTTGTGGGGCATCATTTCAGGTACTGATAGAGATGAAGTTGATCGAGGCAAGAAGCATGAGTAGCTTGTACCTGTTAGCTTGACATTTTGAGTTGCATGCCATTTAGAAGTGCTATATGTATATTTTGATGCCACATGATGTATTTTGGAGGACTTGGTGCATAATCATTGTAGTAGTAATTGGTATCTGGTACATGGTTAATTTCTTTGATCATGTTCCTTTTGTAGCTAAGTCCTTTGGCATGTATATGAAATTTGTAAGAACAATGATGTAATTGAGATCTGATGATGTATGTATGCACTCTATGCAATGGGCTTGTTGAGCTGGAAACTTAATTAGGTACCTAGTGCTAAATTGGGAAATACGGGGATTAAGCTTGGATACATGGACATGTGAGGATTGTCAATTGGATCCCCTTTTCCATGGTTTAGACATGAAATATGAGAGTGTTGAGAATTTCCTGGTAGCGCGCTCAAGGGCCTTGTAGAGCGCGCTAAAGGCCTTGTAGAGCACTTTAGTGCCCTGCTGCCCCTGTGAGAGCCAATGCTCTCTGCCTCCGCGGGCTTCAGCGCCCGGGCAGCGCGCTTTAGAGCCCTGATGCGCGCTTTAGCTCCCTTAGCTGCCAAAAACGAGTTTCTCTCTGCCAGTGGGCGCTTTAGCGCCTGATAGCGCGCTTAAGCGCGCGGTCTGTGTCCGCATAAACATGTGTTGTTCTCAATTGTCATAACTTGAGCTACAGAGCTCCAAATGAGGCGCGGTTTGAAATCACGTGGAACTAACTTAGAGATCTACAACCTACTAGAAGATGGGGAATATATAAGAAGTATGCTAATAATTTAATAATGAAATAAGAATATGATGTTAAGCTTAGTTTACTTTATTCCGCAACGTTGTATGGTTATGATCACGTAATTGGGTATTTTAAATTCGGCTTAGTTTTAAAAGAAAAATTTAACCGGATTTCTAATTGAACCAATGTGATTGTGACTGTTCTTAATATCATAATGTGATGTTAACAAACCGGTTCTAGAACGGGGTGTTACATTTTATGGTATCAAAGCAGGCATGAGGAAGCTGGTGGGCATGTAACATCCTGAGCGCTGACAAGGGCGGGGAGTGATCACCGGTGCGAAAGGGCATGGACAAGTGGCTCCTGACAGGCTTCCAGCGTGGGGGTTACATGCATGGATGAATCGAATCGACACCCGAAAGAGAGGGATTTCAAAGACCGTACAGATGTGAGACTACACAATTTGGAATAGTTTATAAGAATTAATTGGTACTACCAATACTAACAAGATGCATCTTCTTTTCGGTAGCCCGGAACGGAAGAACTCCACAATTAAGCATGCTTGACTTGGAGCAATTCTGGGATATGTGACCTCATGGGAAGTTTTCCCAAGAAGTGTGCGAGTGAGGAAAAAGCACACTGAAAACTCTCGTGTTAGTATGTGGGGACAATCGTTGATTCTTGAAGCAGCCAGACGTTATAATTGATCATAATTTCATCATGTCCTTTATTCCACGTGTGGCACTAAATTTGTAGGCAAAATTACAATCTGGATTTCATCTAATAATTCAAATACTAATCTAGTGCTGATTCTAATCCTATAACTTAAAAATAAGATAAGGCTGACTAGCTAATTAAAATAGCATCAGAAGGATAAAACATACAGATAAATATAGGTAACAAACTAAAGTTAACTGCCTACGAGATAAAATGCACATGATTGAATGGGTTTGTTAATTGGTGTAATTAGGTACTCACGCTTCCTAATCTGTCTATTGGGACGTATGTCATTGGGTTGGGCCGTTACAACTGACCTAAAAGATTAAAGTTTGTAATTGGTTATTACCCTTATAAAGCCATCCAACCAAATTGTTATTAGTGTCGGTGAGTTTGGATTCACAAGATACGACACGACAAATTTGACTTGAACACGAATTTACTTTAACACAAACATTAGACAAATTTAAAAATAGGTGAAATTTTTTGACATGAACACGACTCACTCATTTTTCAAGTGGACATGATACAACTTAAATAATCTATAATCTTAAAGTGCGTCAGTTATTATGCAGGTTGCCAAGACATGAATAACCTGTCAACTTCAAAGTGTGTTACTTATTATGCGGGTTGAAATGACATGGTAAGACGCGAATAGCTTGTATACGACCCAACACGATACAAATAACATGTAAGAAATTGATGCGGATCAATTTTGTGTTTGCCAGTTAACATGTAACACGACACAAATTATTTTTTTTATATCAATTTTGTCAACTCAAATACGCACAAATTTGAAAACGGTAAACTTGAATATGAATTTTTCGTGTTCTATCAGCGAATCTTGGTAGAAAATGTCACCCCTAACCTTACTATAAAAAATCAATTCAATTCAACTCAAAAGCTTGAGCTGTTAGGTGAGACTACTTTAATGGTTTTTATATATCTCTCACAAGAATACACTGGACTAAGGATGGATAATGCACAAACTCACATACCAATATTAATTAGAAACTCCGCAATATTTAATTATTTTTTTAATAGAATGAGGGTGGTGAAGATTGAAAACATGACCACTAGTCATATTAGCTCTAATATCATATAAAGAATCACTTCAATTCAAAAATTTAAGTTTTTGGGTGAGTATTTTAATAATTTTTATATATCTCTAACACTTATTTTAAAATTTTGCTGTAATTTGTAACGAAATTGTGGTTTGTGAATCTTATGTAAAAATAAAAATAAAATTATGCAAAAGATAAAGAAAGAAAATAAATAAATATGGTGGGCTATAGAGTGAATAAGATAAAATTATTAAAGATATAAATTGCTTACCTTCCACAAATACGCGCTGCTCTGTCAAAGTTCCTAAAAGTGAAAAAAAAAAAATTAGCTCTCGAATTTTGGCGAAGATAACAAAATAAACAAGAAGTTTTGTGCACTCAGTGAATAAATTTGTTGAATCGATTCACTAACGTGAGTATAGTAGTTTATGAATTCAGTCCTCAATGATCATATATGAAGTACTGGGTTTCTTGTTGCTTTTTGGGATGAATGTGTACTGGATATTTATTTTGGAAGCCTAAAATTTTGGCATCAATCAGAGTGAATTAAATATGATATATTTCGTTGTTTAACATAAATTATAATAATAATAATAATAATAATAATAATAATAATAAATTATTAATAATTCGTAATATGGCAGGTGATTATAAGAAGAACTCTGATTTGAGAAAAATTTGGGTCAAAGCGTCTTATTTTAGGCATATAAATTAATTTTTGACTCGTACAAAGTTATGTTAATGTAGATATGTGTAATTCTAATATAAAGTACACAACTTTACAAATGTCAAAAATTGTTTTACATATTTAAAGATAAAAAAAATTCCTACTTTTCTTGTTGCCTTTTTCACTAACATCGAATCTGTATCGAGGTAATTTGAATTGGAAAATTACACTCTCTTTAAAAAAAAGGATATTTAAATTACACTACTCTTCTTTCTTGAAAAATTACTCTCTTCTAAAAGATGAAAATGCATTAAACAATAGGAAAAATATTTCTGAATTTAATGCAAAAAAATTATTTGCGGTACATGATGTACTTCAGGTATAGTACATAATATAAATTTTGAAATGAACTCTGTTTTATTTAGATTTCAAAAGTTACATTATGTACTCCCCGTAGTACATAATGTACTACATATAATTTTTCTGCATTAATCACAGAAAAATTAAACCCTTAAACAATATATGCTCTTAACTATGATAATAAATTATGAATCATCAGAAGCATTTTTTCTGTATTTCTAATTTTGTGTATAGAAAATTTTTAAACACCCACCATTGACTTTTAAAAGATAAAATTGAAATTTTAAACACTCCTACTATAAACATTAAAACTTTACCCAAAATTTGCATCTCATTTTCTAAAGACCAAGAGTTGATAGTAGAGCTTCAAAACAAATTGCCAATGATGTTAAAAAGTCTCAAAATAAAAATTGTGTTCAAGAGACTCGTTGAAATTCAAATAGACTAAATATAAAACATTAATTTCTGTGAAGAGGTACTTTTTTGTTTTCAAAATAGAAGAGATAAAAAATGTGAACGTAATTAAAAAAAAAAAAACACAAAATAGAAATGTTATTCATGTACACCCACCTTCTGGGAATATAAAAAAAAAAAAAATTATAAAAGGAAAAAGAAGGAAAATTAGTGTTTCTATCTAATTTTTTCTTCCTAAGGAGAAGTTTAAGGGTTTAGACGTTATGAATTGCAATTCTCATAAAGAAAAAGAAGATGACGGCCTTCTTACCACATATGTTGATAAAAAATCCCAATGGAGTATAACAGTAACCAAGCGATGTTTCTTCACAAGCAGGACTCTGCCTTGTTTCATTAAAGTAGCAATTTAGCTTTCCACAACGAAGAGGCTCACAAGGAAAACTCATCCACGAAACGTCAAATCCATAGACTAGCATCCTATGAATTTCAGCATAGGAAAATGCTTGGTTGTATATATCCCAACTACTAAATCTCGAACCAAAAATGGATGTGGTAGCAATCATCTTGACATGGCAATCAGCTTTTAAGTTCCCAGCTGGTAAGTCCCCAGCGATAGCATAAATGTGGCCTTTGGAATGCCACTTGACGCAGGAAGCTGTATCTACGTACTGAGTGTCATCCTTCACTGGATTGCTACAGTTTACGTAAATCACGTGCTGGAATTGATTGAAACTCGATTGAGTGGCTTGATATGGATCGGCGTAGTTCCCGTAGTTGTAATAATCAGTGAAATTGGACCCGGATAAGAGATAGCGAGGAATGGAGGAGCAATTATCAGACTCTTGAATGCCAGGATCAACAAGCCGGATTGTGAAATTTTTGTAGTTGATTGCCTGCACATAGTATTTACCAGAAAACAAATTTAACATTGGCACGTTGCTTTCGCAAGCTAACTCGTACCTCGGATCCCCACAGTTTGCTGGGTCATGCTTCAGCCGAAATGGATGTTTTATGTTTGTGAGTTTGCCGCAGGATGATGGGACACATGTTTGGTTATTATTTGCAGCACAAGTTTGTTGCAGCAATACAACTGTAATTTGGAGGAAGCATAACAGTAATCCCGCGTAGCAGGAAAAGGATTTCCCTCTACTCATGATTGATGCTGAAAACTTATTTTCACTTCTTTGTTCTGAAACAGAACATGTATATCATTGAGGCCTTCCAATCTTATTATGAATAAGTTATAAGGACAAAACTGTCTTTCTCTGCGTCAAGGCCTTTCGGCATTGACTTGGACTGTAAATATTATTTTATTTTTTTATGATTAATTTACAATGGTTAATTTACAAACAGGTAATTATGATTTTATCTTCCATCTCTTTCTCTCCTTAGAGGGGGATGCACATGATATATTAGAATCACGGAATCAGTCACTCCACTAATATAACGCATAAGAAAAGTTAGAAGTGATTTGGTATCACATTTCTCCCTTGATGAGGACAATGCTAGTAGCAGTGCTATTGCTGCTGCTGCTTATGAATCTTAGCAATGGTCAGAATGCCCCGTCCATTCCATGTCCCTTCAACATAACTTGCACAGAAAACAAGACCATGCTTGAGCTTCCTGCAGTTCCGGACCCAGTAAAACTCGTCGTCAGTGACATTGATTACAAATATAAAACATTAGAAGCGTATGACCCTGAAAACTGTCTTCCGGAACTCTTTCTTAGACTCAACTCTGTAAAGAATCCAATTCAACCCAAAAGTTGGTTCTTTACAAACTCTTCATTTTTCTCTTACCGACCTGAATCTGAATCTGAATATGTTCATCCGATCAATATTAGTTTCTTCGATTGTTCTTCAGTAGGGCAACGACATCTGAGAAACAGCGAGCAAATTCAATACGGTGCGCAAGATATGTTATCTTGTCCGATTTACATGGCTGACTCTCGCAGTAGTATCGTTGATCTGGATCTAATATCATGCACCAAGCTCTCTGACCAAAGTTTCGTTGAACTGGACCAAATATCCTTAGATAAGTTACAGAGAAACAAAATATCATTGTCATGGTCAGACACAAATCTTGATAGCGGGTGCTTATATTGTAACCACAAATCAAAGAAGAACCCTACGTCAATTATTTTAGCCGCTGCAGGTGAGACACCTTTACTGATTTTGGGGTTGGTTTGAGGGGCATAGTTCAATCTCAAGATGATTTTGTTTTAATATTGTATAGATGAGATTTTTACGGTTTTTCAATGTTCAATTTGCAGGTGTAATCGTAGGTTCAACTGCGCTGGCGCTCGTGGTCAGTGCCTTCTTTCGAATGTATCGTTATTTTAGGGTGAAAGGTGAAGATCATGCAAGAGTCGAAAACTTTTTGAAGGATTACAGAGCTTTAAAGCCAACCAGATTCTCTTATGCTGATATCAAGAGAATTACACATCATTTTAAGGATAAGTTAGGTGAAGGAGCTCATGGGGCTGTCTACAAAGGTAAATTATCAAATCAAATTCTGGTGGCTGTGAAGATCCTCAATAGCACAGAGGGAGATGGAAAAGAGTTCATAAACGAAGTGGGAACAATGGGCAAAATCCACCATGTCAATGTTGTTCGCTTGCTTGGCTTCTGTGCTGATGGATCTCATCGTGCTTTAGTTTATGACTTTTTCCCAAATGGTTCACTGCAGAAATTCATCTCTCCACAGGACAGCAAGGACACCTTCCTTGGATGGGACAAGTTGCAACAAATTGCTGTTAGCATAGCCAAAGGAATTGAGTATCTTCACCAGGGTTGTGATCATAGAATTCTTCACTTCGACATCAATCCCCATAACGTCTTGCTAGATGACACCTTCACTCCAAAAATTTCAGACTTCGGTTTAGCTAAGCTGTGCTCAAAAAATCGAAGTACTGTGTCAATGACTGCAGCCAGGGGAACATTAGGGTACATGGCACCTGAAGTTTTTTCTAGAAACTTTGGCAATGTATCTTATAAGTCTGATATCTACAGTTATGGGATGTTGCTGTTAGAGATGGTTGGAGGAAGAAAGAATGTAAACACAGTTCAAGATACTTTCCAAGTTCTATATCCAGATTGGATACATAGTTTGCTTGAAGGAGTAGATGTAAATATACCAATTGATGAAGAGGGAGATTTTAGAATTGCAAAAAAACTGGCAATAGTGGGACTTTGGTGCATCCAATGGCACCCAGTGCAACGCCCATCCATGAAAACTGTTATGCAGATGCTCCAAGGAGAGGGAGACAAGTTACAAGTGCCCCCCAGTCCTTTCGAGTCTACAGCTTCAACTAATTCAAGTGCTAACATTACTACAAGACCTCTGAATTTGGACCTGGAAGTGATTCAAGAGTTAGATTAGATTGATTATGGATATTTATGAATTAGAGATTCAAAAAATAAAATCACCACGTTCATTAAATTCGAGTAGGTGTAACTGTAACATCATGTTCATTAGAATGTCACTTGAGAATTCTAGTGCAATAGTTAAGTTTTGGTTACTCTGTATGTCAAAACTCAAGGGTGATTGTCCATAATAATGCATTCTAAAATATTAATCGGATTGACTTAAGTTCAAAAAAAGAATATCATCAAGTTAACGCATGTTGATAGATAATACTAGTCTCACAAATCAGCCATGAGGGACTTTCAGTTGTGGTACCCTGACAAGTACTGCATGGCTAACATGTGGTACTGGTCCTATATCGTTAGCGAGCATGAGTTACTGGATTAATTAAGCCACATGACATAGATCATGATCGTGTGAGGCACATACTTTTGGAGGTAATGACTTTGAGAGAGAATAGTTTAGAGGTACTTGAAGTATTATACTAAGGAGGTGTTTGGTACGCGACATTTTGTAGGATTCTGATAAATTGAATTTTTCTAAATTTTAAATTTTCGGATATTATCGTAAATTGAATATTTTCATCATATTTCTGAAAAAATGAGATTCCCGGATAAAAAAAGATTTCTCCTCTACCAACGCCCACTAAGAGATATCAAGTTTGGAATGTTCATAAGTATTACCTCCGGCTTAGGAAAGGTAGAGATAATGCAAGCTATTGGAATCCAGCCCATATGAACCCAAATAAATATACTTTCACCTATTGGACTTGTATGTGAACATACTATTGGAATATATAATTATTATATCCAACAATCTCTTCGTATGTTCACCAAACAACACAATCCAATAGAGTACTCAATGTAATGTTCAAACAAGTATAATTATGTACATCCAATCCAAGACAATTAACTCAGATCAATGAAAGAGTTTTAATAGTAAGATATTAAACTCAATCATCATTTGCAATCTAAATAAATAAATCATCATTATCATGAATCTATTTTGAGACTAACATACCAAAATAATTAGTTAGAGTTTTAGATTCATTCTAAACTCATCCAAATCCCAACATCCAAAATAAGTCTCAAAATCAGTTCACAATCAACGATGTTCGTTAAATAAAGATAGCAAAATTTAAATCTCAAATAAATGGACTCCATCAAAATGGGCAATAGCGGGTAAACTGTCAAGTCCCCACATATTCTAAATGATATATTCGTTCATCAAGGAGGTTATCTTGGTCAAGATCCCTCTCATTAAGTTCTCCTACATCTCTATCATCATCTATAGAATATCAAATATGAATTTCATATTATTATGAATTCAATCGGTTGAATAATCGACCAAAGATGTTTAGTTCTACTAAAAGAACTTAGCATCCTATCAATAGGAAAAAAGAAGAACATATATTAATGTCATAAAGCATCGTAATATCTTGTTCATAAGCATCAAGTCAGTTTCATAAGTTATGAACAAGTGCTAAATAGTTTATTTTGCAAAGAGCCATCCACTCAAGTTTATTTGTGAATGATTTACCATTGTCTAGTTTCAATGAATAGTGAAAGTAAACTGGCCTTTGAAGGCCGATGCATGTAAGGTGTAAAACAAAAATTTTACTGCGGAACATACATGCACTCATAGATTCATGCTTTAAGACAGCATGATGTTACCTTGTTTTGGCCTGATCAGTCAGGGAGATGAGATGTCAGGCTTGAAGGGTTCAAACCCTCTAATGGTGATCCACACCACCGTTCGTCTATGATGCAAGAACTCTTTCTTGAAAGCCACCAGATGAACACCACAATGAGGCTTGCTATGCGCACAAGTGGTGAGGGTGGAGGCTAGGTATTCTGTTTGGAAAGGTGTACTGAGCTACCCTACAGAATGGTGCATAGAGGAGGAGAGTTGGCTTGGTTTTCCAATGAAACCTAAGGTGAGGAACATGTCTATTTATGCGCACCCTTTGGAGAGGAGGAGGGAATTCATTCATTCAAAATGAAAACAAACTTTCAAATTCCTTTGAAAGTTGTGCATGAAACAGTGTGATAAGGTGGAGCTGTTGCAAAACAAACTTTGCCAACAACCTCCAATCTTATCCACATGAATTTAAATTCAAATTAATTTAAACTTAAATTCATAAACTATCATATAGTATATAGTTTTCATGCGCATAATTCAGCCCTATAAAGGGTCCAAATACATTGAGCAGTTGCATTCAAAATTTGAATCAACTTACCCACTGATTCCCTCAACCACCAAATCTGAATGGAGGTTTGTTTTAAGTGATAAGATAACACCCTTATCACTTAAAAGTGGTGCACCAAACAGCCTAGGGAGAGCCTCCAAAGATGCTTCTTCATCCAAGGAATATGCTCCAATAAGATCCTGTCTTATCCTTTTGTTATGAAACAACTTTTTAAAACCAATTCAAATTCGAATTCAAACACTTGAATTCAAACGTTCAAACATTCAAATTAAAAATTCAAAATTCAAAATTTCAAATTTCAAATTCAAAATTCGAATTTCAAAATTCAAATTCAAATTCAAATTTTAAAATTCAAATTTCAAATTTCAAATTTCAAATTCAAAATTCGAATTTCGAAATTCAAATTCTAAATTCAAATTTCAAAATTCAAATTTCAAATTCAAAATTCGAAATTCAAATATTTGATTATTAATTTTAACTAATTAAATTAATTAGTAATGGCTTGGACTATCCAAGCCCATTACTAAACTCCATGCACCACCCACCCATTTAGGTGGGCTTCCAAACAGCTTCTTGGGCTAATAACATTATTAGGCCCAATACCTTTAAAGCTAGTCCATCATAACTACAAGGTGTTAGTGTGTGACCCATTAGGTCCAACTTAGCTACTGACATAACTGGGCTTGGGCCCAACAAGCCCACAACCCAATTAATGACAACACAGAGCACTAGCAATGCTTTGTTGCCCCAGAACTAGTCAGATTAATGACTTGATCATCCTATTGCACATATTTGGTTACCGTATGTATTTCCCTTCGTCTCGGTTATCTTCCCATTAACCTAGGGTAAGGAAATGTATCAACCCCTGCGGTTTAGGGTAAGCTTTATTCGAAATAGGGAATCTTCAATTTACTGACTCTAAAGGCAGATCATCTTATGATCTCTTTTACTATGCATAGATTCCCGAGTCCCTGTAAATGTCATCCCGATTTCTCCGGTTTACAGATAACCTAATCTCTCACAGAGATTTGACGAATTCCTTCAGCTTATTACCCTAGCCCTGTGCCCTTTAAGGACACGCCCAACAGTATACCTATGAGTCTCCATGTTTCAGGCAGACGAGGTATACAATCAAAACATGCCTTCAAGAACACAGTCTAGGTAATAACTTCTGGTCTAAGGAAAGACATACCCAAACATAAAGAGATTACTCTAATGACACTATCTGTGAGATTTCCTCATAGAGTCTCTTTTTGGGTCTGTTCAGTGCGAGCTATACTCTTATAGGTCCACCCACGACTTTAGCTAAGATATCTCCATATCTGCAGCTCATGAGGTCTTTACCTTGTATCCATATACAAGTAGATAAGTCGTACTAGTCTTTACTCGAGATCACTGATCCCCAAACTCAGTGTCTCTAGACTAGGAACATATAATTAGGAATAGAAATGCAATATCCTTGAATCCTCATGATCGTGATCTCATCACAGATACTCAAGAGATACCTGTTCTATTCCAAGGGGTTTATCCAGTTCATTCATATAATATTAACAGTAATATCGAGACACAATATGAAACTGAATAAATAGTGCTTACATTTATTTGCGACAAATAAAGTTCTACATCTAGTGTCCTTTATTTAATCAAAAGATTGTCTCTAGGACACCCATATGCTAACAAATAGGACTAATAGTAAAGTCACTTACAATAACCTAGTCATGTGATGTCAAGTTTCAATTAAGAATAAGACCCACATGCTTCTTAAGCAAAAAACTATTTCAATGTTTCAATTTGGAATGTCACAATAAATGATTCCTCAAAGTCAAATAATCTAGCATCAAGTTTGGAATGAGATCATTTAACTAAAAGGATGGTCCAATTTGGTTTGATTGTATTATCAAGTTTGGAATGACTCAAGTTTCCCGGGTAGAACCTTTGAATCAGGTTCAAGTTATCTTCATCAAGTTTGGAATGAGATAACTTACCCTTTTCAAATTAATCAGCAACCATGATCATCGACGAAACATATAAACAATGCTTTAACATTTGGCCAACAAAAAAGGTAAGTAAATGGTAATTAAGACTTGTCTATATAGTCTTTAACCCTATTTCCCCCACTGTTTAGAATAATCTATCTTTAGGCATACCTTTTATGAGAGCATCGGCCAAGTTATCCTTCGATCTCAAATCGATCAAGGTGATAACTCCTTGTTCTCTTAGATAATTCAACAAAGCATGTCTCAGATTCTTTATCCATTTTGCCTCTTTGCCAGCTAAGGATAAAGCAAAGAGTTCTGATTCTATAGACGACAATACAATACAAGTCTGTCTTTTGGATTTCTAAGCAATAGTAGCTCCACCTTAAGTGAATATATATCCACTGGTTGATTTACTAGTTTTTATTTCTAAACACCATGACGTATCAGGATATCCATCCATAATTGAAGGATAACTAGAGTAATGTAGAGCATAATCTTTAGTACTTTTAAGGTATCTTATAAGCCTATCGAGGGCATCCCAAAGCTCTTTACTAGGATTACTAGTGAAACGTCTAAGCATGTCGACTGTAAAGGCTATGTCAGGTCTAGTGCATTTCAGTTTTGAACGAACTCCATTCAGCAGATAGTTTACTCAACACAAGACCTACAAAAAGATTATCAGATATATTACATTTATCATCTTTTAGCTTGTTCTTTATGTTCTCAAGTTTAATTAATTGAATTCATATTAAATTTGAATTCAACGTATTTCTTTGCTATGAGAGTTTTGGAGAGCCCTTCTTAATGATGGAACTAAGCATTCAAGTGGATTTATATCCTTTTCATTGTCTTATATTCACTGCAAGTCATAGTTAGATGAAGATTTAGAGAACTCAACAAGTAAACCGTACAAAAATCTCTATCTTTGTTCCGTTGATATTTATCCATATTTTTCAATAGTAGATGCAAAATCATTTAATATATTATGGATTATTTCACGTTCTTTCATGCCAAATTGAACATGTAATTTCCAACCATAAAAGTCAATAACATCAAATGATTGCAACTTTATAATATCATAGGAACTACATTTAGTCATTTTTAATCAGAGCTAAAAGTTAGAAAGAGTGCACCTTGTAGCCCACGGACTTCAAAGACTCTAATTTTGTCAAACCACTTTGTAGAGTTGGAATTTGCCAAATTAGACTCCAAAAACAGATTCAAAGTGCACAAAAATCTTAATATGGACTACCCTTGTTGCTAGAAACTCACCAGAATATGTTTCGGTTATTAAAATTTGCAGGAAAGTGTACCAAAAACCTCAGATCGCCATATCTCCTTCGTCCAATCTTCGTTTAAGGCACGTGACCACTCAAAACAATCGTCTCGATGAGTAGAACAAAGCCCGATAGGTTTCACTTTCTTAAACTGACTAAAATTTCTAGGATTTGGATCGAAAAATTGCGGCTGTAGTATCTTAAAACCCAGATCCTGAATCCTTCCGTCGAATTGCGAAAGTGATTTAAAGTATGAGTCCCTCTCTATGCGATTTTCGAATAGATACCTTACTCGCTCAAATCTAAAGCTAATACTTCAAGATTGTTGGAGGTAAATGAGTTTGAGAGAGAAGAGTTTAGAGGTGTTTGAAGTATTACACCAAGAGATATCAAGTTTGGAATACTCAACAGTGTTACCTCCAACTTAAAAAACCCTGGAGATAATGCAAGCTATTAGGCTCCAGTCCATATGGATCCAAATAATCAAGTTTTCGCCTATTGGGCTTGTATGTGAACATATATTGGATTATATTATTAATATATCCAACAATAGAGATAGTCAAGGAAGATGCCACGTGACCCAATCCTAGTTGTCCACCATGCTATCCCCTTCCCCAATCCCTATATAACCCTCTTCAGCCTATAAATTTTTTATCGCATTCTGTGTCAGTTAAACTCAAATTTGAGTCCAAGCAATTTGTGCAAAACATAGTGTTTGAAAGTATGAATACTTAATTTGTAATTAAATGTCAAAAATATCAACTTGGTTTCCCATTAAGAGTGAGGACAATTAACCGAAGAATGGTAACACGTGTATCATTAGTAAACGAGCGAGAGATCATAGTTGTGTGATACTTTAAAATCATGAAGTGTGTGGTGATTCTTTATCGTATCAACCCATCAGACACCATTAATTCTTCCTTTACCATCTCTATTGTTGGATATATTAATAATATAATCAATAGTATGTTCGCATACAAGCCCAATAGGTGAAAACATGGTTATTTAGGTCCATATGGGCTGGAGTCCAATAACTTGCATTATCTCCAGGATTTCCTAAGTTGGGGTAACACTGTTGAACATTTCAAACTTAAAATGTCTTAATTATTGTAATACTTCAAGCACCTCTAAACATTTCTATCTCAAACTCATTACCTCCAACATCTATGATATGAGAATATCAACATTCATTACCACATATAAGACATATACACGTAATATATATTTAAAAAAAAAACCCTCATGCACATACCTAAAATGTCAAGTTACCAAAAAAAAAAATGTCTTTTATGTGGTGATGAATATTGATATGTGCTACAGATTTGTAAAAAACGATACATTATTTTTATTGAAGTTAGTTGAGGGCAGGCTTAATTTTCCATTTCTTCATATTCACTTGTGATGCGTAAAAATTCTATTTAACAAGAAATTCAATCAAAGAAGAAAAAAGATTTATATTTTACTATCATGCATTATAAAGAAAAATAAATAAATAAGAAATACCAATTTTAACTGCGGAATCACTTTAATAAATTAGAAGGTAAAAAGATAAACTAATGTGCCATAGATTACCGTGAATTGATATAATCTGTTAATTTATTTGAATTGTTGCTTATTGTTATCGACTTGAGTACTGAATAAAGAAAAAAGCTTTGAAGAAAACAGTAAAAAAGAGAGTAAACGATGTGATTAGTTTATTGTGAACTTATGCGTCAAACCTGTCCCGCTACATATTTGAATATAAAAAAAGGCACATGCTGCACAATCAACAATAATGCCCTTAACTTTTTACGAAAGGCTCAGCTTACTTATAGCTCCTGTACATGTTTACATTACATAAAGATTATGCGTCAAATTACATATCCCGCTGCATATTCAATAAAATAAATGGCGCATGCTGCACATTCAACTCAGGGCCCTTAACTTTTTACGAAAAGCTCATCTAATTTTTAATTAGCACCTGTACATGTTTACATTACATAAAGATTATGCGTCAAACATGTCCCGCTGCATATAATTCAATAAAACAAATGGCACGAGCTGCATATTCAACTCTGTGCCCTTAACTTTTTACGAAAAGCTCAACTAAATTTTAGGTCCTGTGCTCACATTATATAAAGATTATGCGTAAAAATATGCATCAAACCTGTCCCGCTGCATATTTCAACATAACAAATGGTACATGCTGCACATTCAACTTAATTATTCTTAATAAAAGGACTCAAATCCAAGGATTAGGAACTTAGAAGCCCATCAATGTTCAAACCTTTTATATTATATTATAAGTATTTTTATTGATAATTTAATTTCATATTGAATTTTAATTATGTAATTTTATATTTTAATTATAATTTTTAAAATATATATAATTTAGTCCCGTCACTTGGGTCCTTCAGTCCACTGCAATGGCCTCTATTATTAAGAATTTGATTTATAGTAAGAAAAATAAATAATCAGGAAGTACCAATTTCAACAGTGGGAACGCTTTATAAAATTAAATGTAGAAAGATAAAGTAAAATGCCGTGTATTAACGTAAATTTATGAAAATATTTATATTTAAAAATTACTTGTATAGTGAAGCATTTTAAAAATATATAATAAAAGAAATAGTTAATAATGTGATTTATCATGAAAAGATGCTTGTGTAATAAAAAAGAAGTTGAAATGACACTGAAGGAAAATATAAGAAAATAAGAATACACTTAATTATGCTAAAGAAAGAACATTGCTAACATGAAAATTTTGAATTCACGAGTCTAAACCAGAAAAATTATTTAAATCAAGCACCTGAGACAAAGTAGTAATAAGGGGCCAGATTTAGGTAATTTGTAAGAGATTATATATTATTTTCATCGTGCCAAACAAAAAATGATCTAAATCCGTTTTTTTATTACTATACACAGTTGTAAATCAAATGAATTAATAGGGATTGATTTAATTTGTCCAATCAATTGAATGATAATCAAAATTAGGCCCAGCCCAGTATATTCAAAATCCTAATCCATTAATATCCTTGAATGAAAGAAATTCAGATCCATGGTTAACACTCTGCAACCACCAAGGAGAATTTAAAGTTATTCGGAATTTTGACGAGGAGTTGCTAAATTACCTCAGATAATAAAATTTATCAGTCTGCTTCTGCTATATGGAGCAAACTTTTGAAGATCCAGGTTTTTGCTTGTTTTATATATATGGGTAAAGAAGAGAAAATTTATTGTGGTCCGGGATCACCAATTTTTGGTGGTCCTTTAGTGTAAATGAGAGGGTAATATTGAAAAAGAAAAAAATAGCAGAGGTAAAAAGGGAAATAAAAAATCAGTGTTGTGAGAGGGAACACCAAATTATTGGATGGTACTGAAGCATAATAAATATTTCGTACAAAGAGGAGTAGACCTTCTATCAAAATTAGCTCATGCTCTTAACAAAATTGTTTTATCTTCCTATACGTGCAACAATTATTTTTACTTCATGTTTATATTTTTACTCTTTATTTTCCCTTTATGAGAAAAACTAATAGAAATAAATTTATTTTGTATAGTGCATGATAAAAAAAAAAAAAGACGTGGAAATCATATTATTATTATTATTATCTTTTCTCAAAGATACTTCATGAATAGAGGATGCTCTTGCTGTTATATCAACAACTTGGCGATGATATACAAATCTATTATCTTTATTTTACAAAAAATAAAAATAAAATAAAAATACAACTATCTTTACCATCTCTTTAATTTTATTCTATCTTCATGAATTTAGACAGCATTTTTTTTTTTTTTGCTACCGGTATCCTTTTAAGCAACCTGTGTAGTAGCGCCCACTGACCACGAAAACTCCACGATGTGTGAAACTGCCTGCGATTTTCACAAGGCCCAATATAAAATGACTTCGGTTATCTCAATCATTGTTCTTGACGGGCCTATGGTGTATTATTGGACGACAAGCTTTTAGAGTTATCCACTTATGAAGACACGGACATTTAATACACTTTTGCTGTAAAATTTCTTTGCATTATTACAATGTTTTCAAGTTATTAAAAAAGATTGACTATCTAAATCTTTTTTTTTAACAATATACTAAAATATTATTTTATTAGTGTAAAGAAATTCATATTTACAATGCATCACTGCCAAATTCTTTCTCCTTTATGTTTGTAGTTATCCAATCACTAATGTTGAATATGGTGCTTGAAAATGGAGAGTTATCCAATCACTAATGTTGAATAACTACACTGGTTTATGGAGAGTTATCCAATTACTAATGTTGGATAGGGTACCTGAAAATAGAGAGTTATCCAATCACTAATGTTGGATAACTACACTTATTTATGGAGAGTTATACAATGCCTAATGTTGGATACGGTGCCTGAATTGCTATTATCCAATCTAAATTCTTTCTCCTTTATATTTGGATGGAATACCTGAAAACACTTTTAACTAAATCTATTTTATATTATGGAATTGTCTAATACAGTGTAAATAGGTTAAATTGGATAAGCTTTGCCTAAGTTAGCTTAGCTCTATGTGGCCTTAACCAGGTCACTTGGTCAGTTACTTATCACATGATATAAGAATTTCACCTAACACTGTACAACAACAAAAAGTTACTTGACCTAAAAGATTGGCTATACACCTTTAATAAGTCAACCAAACAATTCTTATTTCTATAGGATAACGACTTACGAAATATTTGTTTTGAATTGGGATCAGATCCTAGTGGTCACCGGAGAAATGGATGGATAATGTTAGCGAAAAAAATTGTTGCAAAAATTAGTTTTGTGAATCTTGTGTCACAAAAGAAAGAAAAATGGTGTGCTATAGAATAGAATAAAATTTAAGAGATAATTCCTTACCTTCCACAAATATGCGCTGCTTTGATAGAGTTCCTTAAAAAGAAAAGAAAAATTTCACCAAAAAGAAGAAAAAGAAAAAGAGAAATATAAAAATTTAGATTTTGGAGAAGATAAAAAAATAAACAATCGGTTTAATTTTGTTGCTTCAGAAATTGTTGAATCAATACTATATACGCGCGTGAATGCATACAGTTTGTCAATTCTGTCCTCAATGACCATGATTACAGGGTTTGCGATGATGAATTGTTACTTTTTGCGATGAATGTGTATTGGGTATTTTACTTTGGAAGCCTAAAATTTAGGCCCAATAAGAGTGAATTAAAATTGATTTCATTGTTTATTGAGATTTGTACTGAAATGATTCATTCTTATTGAATTAACCAATATGCAGTGTATTTATACAAAAGAATCTAAAGCTTCTAAAATACATCTAACTAACAGAAAAGATAATAACAGCTCACTCTATCTAACAACTAACAAACTGAAACTAATAACTAACTATGAAACAGAATCCGTAAATCACGTGACAGTTAGAAAGTTAAATTAGGTTAAGCTGCCAGGAAGGGAAAAGTGGATCTACTGGATCAGGAGCCATAATTGATCCATCAACAAAACTTAGCTTGTTCTTAGAAATCAAGGACACAGTCATAGCACGACACCAGGTATGGTAATTCTTTCCTGTCAATGGAGGTGATACTAGGATCAACGACGGGCTCTCGTTTGGGTGTAGATAATATGGATTTGATGGATTCAACACAAATTCAGGAGCAGCAACATGATTCGCCATCTCGATATCCAAGAGTGCCAATTGAAAAACAAGAGAAGGAAGAAAGAAATGAAGAAGCGGTTTGCGTGATTATCAGAGCCCTTTGTGTAGCTCTGACACCATATTGAGATTTGTACTGAAATGATTCATTCTTATTGAATTAACCAATATGCAGTGTATTTATACAAAAGAATCTAAAGCTTCTAAAATACATCTAACTAACAGAAAAGATAATAACAGCTCACTCTATCTAACAACTAACAAACTGAAACTAATAACTAACTATGAAACGGAATCCGTAAATCACGTGACAGTTAGAAAGTTAAATTAGGTTAAGCTTTATCATCCATCAATATTGTTCAACATAAATGGTAAAGGATCAATACGAAATAATTTTAGCTCCTATACATATATAAAGGTGTGTGAAAAATATATATTTTTCTCTTTCTTCTCTTCACATAGCCTCACATGTAGGGGTGCTAAGCAGACCAGGGACTTTTGGTTCGGCTCGTAAAGGCTTGAGCTTATATGTCTAAAATTTGTTGTTTGCAAGAGGCTTGAACTTGTATAAAAACTCGTTTAATAAAAAGGTCTCAGGCTCCAATTCAAAAGCTCGGCCTTTAAGCCTCTCAGACTGACCTAGTATATTATTTTATAATTTTATTTTATATTTTTTATACTAATTGTAATAGTTCTCTCTTTCTCCTCAATTCATTTCACCCCACAAACTCATTCGTTCCACTGTGCACCGCTCATTTGTCTCAATTTATTTTTTATTTTTTATTTTTATTTTTTGTTGGCACTTTTTTTTATGATGGACAAAGATAATATAACCTATTATCTACCTTCTCTCACTTTAATTTTATTTATTTATTGTAGACTTTGTAAATTATTGCTACAAATTGGAAGCTAAGGTTTCAATTTGAAAATTGTTTTTTTGTGGAATTATGTTCTCTTATTTTTATTTTTAACATGCTAACAGGCTAACACAGGCTTTTAATTTTTGTAAATAAATCAGGCCACAGGCCAATATTATATTCGTAACAGGTAACAGGCTAAGGCCAGTCTTACACGTTTAAATACAGGCTTGCCCTGTTAAGACTAAAACTCGGCTCGGCCCGGCCCGTTAACACCCCTACTCACATGGGCCTTAAATATTTTTATGATTGTGTAGGAGATATAATTATCTCTTATAATATAAGAAACATTAATCTTAAATTTTAATAAATTAATAATAATATGAAAACTGTTAATAGGCTAATTTGAAACCCAAAAAAATAAAAGATCTTAAATGTTTGAAGACAGTGGAGTGTAATTTTTCTATACAGAAAAGTTAAAAATATAATTTAAGCATATAGTAAGATAAGTGTATTTATCCCATTTAAAAGCGAAAGAGAAATGTTATTCATGTACCTTCTTTCAGGGGAAAAAACATTAAAATAGAAAAAAAAAAAAATATATAGAGGAATGACATTCTTACTATCAAATTTTTTTTACTAGCTACCCACTTACTACCAATCTAATCATAATTGGATCAAAGAGAGAATGTTAAAAAGTTTATAAAGAGAGAGAAAATG
Organism: Gastrolobium villosum; assembly: GCA_032173675.1. Taxonomy (NCBI): domain Eukaryota; kingdom Viridiplantae; phylum Streptophyta; class Magnoliopsida; order Fabales; family Fabaceae; genus Gastrolobium; species Gastrolobium villosum. The sequence continues at coordinate 26,077 of JAVKPL010015034.1, read as the reverse complement.
TTGATCAAATAGTGATTAGATAGGTAGTAAATTGGTAGTGAAAAATTTTGGTTTTAAAAATATCCCCACTCAAAAATATATGTCTCCTTTTAAAGATATAAATTTAGATCTTTATAAAAAAATAGATACAAAAAAATATGAATTTTACCGAAAAAAATTAAAAAAATAAGGATAAAGTGTGTGTCATTTTAAATGATGTAAGGTTATGTCATTTGAAGAAAGAGTAAGAGATAGTTAAAAGAGAGGAGAGTTGATAAAAAAAAAAAATAAAGATGTCGGTATCATTTCTTTGCTGTGAGAGTGAAAGGACGTAAGAGTTGAGTCATTCAAAAGCATAATTTCTTTTTTTCAAAAAATAAAGATGACAGATTCATTTGTTTGTGTCTATGTCTGAGTTTGTGTTGTTTAAGTATATACACGCTCTTCCCCGAAAGAAATTATGAATAGCAATTCTCAAAATAAGAAAAGAAGATCAAAGTCCTTCTGACCACATCTGACATCAAATCCCAATGGATTAGCACAGTAATCAGACCAGTATTCACATCCAGGACTCTCCGTTGTTTCATTTAAGTAGCAAGCTCGCTTTCCACAAAGATCTTCACAAGGACGACCCGCCCATCCACGAAACATCAAATCCATAAACTAGCATCTCATGAATTTCATCATAGGAAAAGCTTTGGTTGTATATACCCAAATTCGAACCAGTAATACATGTCTCGAACCAAAAACTGATGTTGCAGCAATCAACTTCACATGGCAATCAGCTTTCAAGTTCCCAGCCGACAAGTCCCCAGCGATAGCATAAACATGGCCTTTGGAATGCCACTTGACACACGGAGCTGTATCCACATATTGAACATCATCCCTCACTGGATTGCTACAGTTCAAGTAAATTACGTGCTGGAATTGAATGAAAGATTGCATCCCTTCTCTCATTTGAGTGGCTTGATATGCATCCGCGTAGTAACTATTATACATAGTACCGTAATTGTAAGAATCAGTGAAATTGGATGCGGATAAGAAATAGCGAGGAATGGAGGAGCAATTATCAGAGTCTTGAATACCAGGATCAACAAGCCGGATTGTGAAGTTTTGTAGTTGATTGCTTCCACATAGTATTTACCCGAAAACAAAGTTAACACTCTGACGTTGTTTTCGCAAGCTAACTCATACCTCGGGTCCCTGCAGTTTGCTGGGTCATGCTTCCGTCGAAATGGATGTCTTATGTTTGTGATTTTGCCGCAGGATGATGGGACACATGTTTGGTTATCATTTTAAGGATAAGTTAGGTGGAGGAGCTCATGGAGCTGTCTACAAGGTAAGGTGTGGCTGTGGAGATCCTCAATAGCACAGAGGAAGATGGAAAAGAGTTCATAAAAGAAGTAGGAACAATGGGCAAAATCCACCATGTCAATCTTGTTCGCTTGCTTGGCTTCTGTGCCGATGGATCTTATCGTGCTTTAGTTTATTACTTTTTTCTAAATGGTTCACTGCAGAATTTCATCTCTCCCCAGAACAGCAAGTACACCTTCCTTGGATGGCAACAGGTGCAACAAATTGCTGTGGGCATAGCCAAAGGAGTTGAGTATCTTCACCACGGTAGTGATCATACAATTCTTCACTTCGACATCAATCCCAAAAACGTCTTGCTAGATGACCCCTTAATAACAAAGTGATTTATATTATTTTGGTTCAACCAGTGGTTCACTGGTTGAACAAATGACCCAATAATTCAATATCCTAAACAAGATGATATTTGGGTTGAATTTTATAATCTTGATTGAAAGACCTCAATGAGACATATTCCATTTCAGATAATCCTAGAATAGAGCATATTTTCAGTGCTTCATTAATATATATTTCTTTATTTAAAATAGAAAAAATTGAGATTTATAAGATGTTAATCATAAAAGGGGATAGAAGAAATGTTCTTTTAGGTGGATTATTTTTTCCCCACAATAGTAAACGATGTATAAAGTCCACACCAATCCATGTTATATATATACTTACATGAACAGTATTAATCGTTTCTTTTAAGATAACTAAGAAATATAATTACAAAGGCAAATTAATAGCAATTATCAAGCAGAATGCTTCAATAAAGGATATTATGCAGTTTCTTCAAGAATACTAACAGAGCCAGTAGCATCATCTGACACAGTTTGGTCAGAGTTGATTTCGAGATCTCCTTGAATCACTTCAGTTGGATAAAAAGAAGGCTTTGGAGGCATTTCAATGCACTCGACATCTCCTTCTAGCATCTCTATTACTTTGTTCATTGAAGGACGGTCACTGGCTTTAAACTGTATACACCATAATGCAATTATGAACATCTTCTTCACATTATTCTTTTCCTCATTGGTAAAATCTTTCATTTCTATCTCCCTTCCTTCAATCAATTGATCATAAATACAATCAGGAAAGAAATTTTGGCTTGAATGATCTGCATGTGGATTCAAGTTTCTTCTCCTGTTTGCCAATTCCATCAAAAGCTTTCCAAAGCTGTAGACATCAGCCTTGTAGGATACTCCTCCAATGTTCTGGTAGAATAATTCAGGAGCCATATATCCAGGTGTTCCTCTCCCTGTAGTAAAAGTGACAATGCTATTGTTCATAGGATAAAGCTTTGCAAGACCAAAGTCTGAAACCTTAGGGATAAAGTTGTCATCAAGAAGGATGTTATGGGGCTTGATATCAAAATGCAAAATTTGCATGTCACAACCTTGATGCAAATAAGCAATACCACGAGCCACTCCAAGAGATATATCGTACATTTGCTCATAAGTTAAAGAGATATTATCCTCTTTGGACAAAATATATCTATCAAGAGAACCATTGGGCATAAATTCATAAACAAGAGCACGCTTTGATGCCTCAGCACAAAATCCAATCAGTCGCACCACATTGGCATGGTGTATTCTTCCTATGGTTGCCACTTCATTGATGAAGTCTTGCCCACTAGCCTTAGGTTTACCCAACATCTTTATGGCTACAAAGGGCCCACTGCGTAGCTTTCCCTTGTAAACAGAGCCGAAGCCTCCTTCACCAAGCTTGTGCTTGAAACCTCCGGTCATCTTCTTTATCTCTTTGTATGAATACCTTATTGGCATGAGGGTGTTCCCTCGCAGAAAATCTTCGATATTTTCATAAGTTGATCTATGTCTTCTTCGACATTTACATATCAATAACACAGAGAAAAATATGAGACCCAACGTAAATCTCACTATTGTATATGATGGCCAGACATACCTTCCCGCCACTCTTCCTATCTCAATACCAAGTTTATAATTGACAACGCCTCCGACTATACTGTTTGATTTCCAACCTATTGCTTCTAATACTCCTGTGCAAGATATTTCATGGCAAGATAGTACACATAAAACATTTGTTGTCTTGCATTCATAACTAGGAGAAAGGACAAAGGTAAATCACTTATTTTACATACAAGTTGTAAAATATAATGAAATTGCATTATGTTTTTCTTCTTCTACGCAAGCAAACTCTTTCTAGTCTTACAAAAAAATAGTGCTATCATTTTAGGGAAAGGATATTACGACAACCAAGTCATGTTACACCCATGTGACACCTAATCAATCTCACGATCGATTATGTTGATCCAACGGTTATATTTATTTCCATCTTTGTATGGTCATGATTCCTCATATTTAAAGTGAAAGCATTAAATATGTGAAATCATAACTATACAAAAGTAAAAATAAATATAAAGTTTTAAATTTGAGAAATCATGACCATACAAAGATGGAAATAAATATAACCGTTGGATCAACATAATCGATCTAACGGCGAGATTGATTGGATGTCACATGGGTGTAACATAACTTGATTGTCACAATATTCTTCCCCATCATTTTATTCTTTTAAACAGTTTTGACACCAATTTAAATCTTAATCAAGAAAATTATATAAATTTGGGCCCAAATGTTTTTTTTCAATTTATTTCGTAATTATTGAAAGGGTTCTATTTTTCTACCGTTAATGTAGATAACTTATCTACAGTGAGTCCAAAACTACGTCGTTTTGAGGCGAAAATTACGGTATTTTTGTAATTATAATTTATTTCAGGGTTATAATAGTCTTTTACATTATAATTTTTTAATTTTTAAGACAAAACGACGTCATTTTGGTAGCGAATGTAGATAACTTATCTACATTCACTTTAGAAGCATTAAAGCCTTATTGAAAATACCATCAATTTATTTTGGATCTGTTTCCGAAAAGATGCTATCGATATCACTTTCCACGATTTGGAGACTGAATTGATATCAAAGGAACTTTATTTGGGAGATTGGAGGGGGAAAAAAGGAAAAGAATTTACCCATTTTAATAACTATTTAAACAATTTGATTAAAAAGGGTGATCATACTTTTATCTTTGGACTGAATTGATATCAAAATCATTTCCCTCCTAAAAGTAACTCTTAAACAAGCCCTTAGAGAACAAGGGCGATCACACTTTTCTCTTTATAGGAGTAAAAAAAAAGGATTTACCCGTTTTAATAAATAGCTAAACAATCTGATTAGTCAAATATAGTTTAGATTATTCATTAACATTAGATAAAATTATAATTATTTAGAGAACAGTGATTAAAGCACTGATATCTTTATTTGTGCAAAAAGAGGATTTACCAATTTTTTAATAATTTAGTAAATTGTGAACGAGATTAGTCATAAACACTTGAGACAATTATAATTATTAACTTAAGTCATACTATTTTTTTTTCAAAAAATTTGCATAGAATAACTTTTCTTCATATGATAACCATAAAAAGGAGTATATTTATTTTGTTGATTTTTTTAATATTCCAAACTTATTAATGAAAAAGATTAAATTTTTTGTTTGTGGCTTTTTTATTTGTTGTAATTAAAGAGATGTTATGAATTATGATTTAAAATCTTTATGTTGTTTACACATGATTTGATTCTATATATATACGACTTAATCCATTACAAGGACACATATAATTAATGTACAATTGACATTGTAGAAATGTAATATAAGTAATGAGATAAAATATTACCTTTTGCAATGCCATATATAATATCTGCAAGAAATTTTTAGTAGAGTTAACCAACGCATGAGATAACATAGAAGACAGCAATTTAACAAGAAGAAAAATAGCAATCATAACTTGGTTACATGTAAAGATAAATTCACGCCAACTTTCTGCATAGCGAATATTGTTTCTTATATTATGTCATGTAATATATAAAAAAGTGGATGGAACTCATTAAGAGAAAAAAGAAAATAAGTGAATCACACTCATTTTTTTATATATTGCATGAGATTAATTGCTCATATAATATGAGAAATAATATTACATTTCACATATTAGCAAACCAGTTACGAATGAAGGAGTATCCATGAAGTTGCTTGGGTGCTAGAGAAAGCGGGGTGTGGTTGGGATAAAACATTAGAATTGGGATGGACAACTGTCTCACCAATGAATATAAATGAAAGGAAGTGAGATTAATTTTTTTTTTCTCGAAAACCACATCAGCAATTTAGAGAAGTTACAAGTATACAGTTGAAAGAGCTAATTTTAATTATGGAAAAAGTGTTTCTCCTTTTACATGATACAACTTGTGTCATTTCACTCTCACAAAGAAGTGAGATCCATACCTTTATTTTTTTTTTGTTCACTATCTCTCCTCCTTTATCTATCTTTTTCTCTCACTTAAAATGACACAACTTTACATCTTTTAATAATATACACTTTTCGCTTTAATTATATGTACATAGTTAAATAAATTATTTAAAAAAATATTTATTTTGTTAGTAAATAAATGCAAGTTGTTGATGTTGGCATAATAGAAAAAATTCCAAAAGAATGTTGGGAAGGTATGTCTTTGGGATTGCCTAGTAGATTATAGTAGCTATGGTCAGAGTAAAAAAATAGGGGAATATATATTTACTGATAATTGTGGACTTGGATCTAAAAGATTTAGTTCAAGTGACTGGATCTCAAGGATAAAGTATATTCTGGTTATAAATATGGGTAAAAGTGTGTATCATTTTAAAGGACGCAAAATAATGTCATCTCAAATGAGTGAAAGAGATAAATCATGAAAGAGAGAGCCGGAAAAAAAATTAAAAGATATGAGTCCACCTCTTTGTGAGAATAAAAGAATGTAAGGTGTGTCATTTAAAATGACACGCCATTTTTCCATAAATGTGATATTTGCCTCATACTTTTAGTAGATTGTTTTTGTCAATTGGATAGAATTATCAAGATTGACCTTAATTAACTAAATGCCAATGGGTTAGGCACGTTTATCTATGCACGCGAAACTTATGTTCTCTACTAGGTTTATCTCATGGCTTTTCAAGGTGAATCTCTTAATGGAAGCATAAAAATTGCATAAAAATTTCTTCGAACGAGCTAGAAATTTTATGATGAACTGTGAAAAGATCAAAGAATGGAGAGGAATTTTCCTCTGATTCCTCTAATAGAGGTTCTAGTTTGGGCAGTCTTACAGAGATCACTGTTGCCGGTAAACAAATGTCTTTTGCGGATGCTCTTAGAACTGAAGATAACGTTATAGAATTGCTTCAACCTGGATGGATGAAATTGAAGAGGACAAAAGCAACCCCTTTGACCGGAAGTTAGGGGAAATTTCCTAATTGGGGTTTCAAACTATTTACGGAGAGGATGGCTTAGAAAAGATTGATACACAAAGGAAGCCAAGCTGCAAATGAGAAAATCGTGGACAATGCCCTAATAGTGAAGCTTTAAGGGAAGAAAGTAGGGGGTTTCTTTCATGAAAAATAGATTAGAAAGCCTATAGGCAAAATCCAAAATTATTGTGGTGGCATACATAGGCAATGATTTTTTTCTCGGTCAAGTTCGCAAGTCTTGAAGACCTCAACCTAGCCATCATAGGGGGATCGTGGTTAATCTTAGGACACTACTTGGCCATCAGAAAATGGGAACCTTGTTTCAACCCAGAGAAGGCCAACATCCATAAAGTGGTAGCTTGGATTTGTCTCCCACACATCTCGTAAGATTTTTGTCTTTACCCTTTCCTTAATCACCCAAGTAACATTGTAGGAAAAGTGCTTAAAGTTGATAAAACTACCTCTACCAGTGATAGAGGTAAGTTTGCAAAAGTTTGTATAGACCTAGATATTTCTAAACCCCTTAGAAGGGAATATTACTTGGAGGATGCGGTCTTCCATGTGTATGAGGTCCTATTCTTAATTTATTTAAATTATGGTCGCTATGGCCACAATGCTAATTCCTTCCTTGAATTAGCTAAGCAAAGACCTGAAAACTTTAATCCTGAAGATAAAGAGATGAATATGGACAAATCAGTTCAGAATCAGGGTATAAGACCCTAGTAAGTACAGAAGAAAAGTCAATTCCCCTTTGATAAAAAAGGAAATTTAAGTAATAGAGACTTTCGTTTCGATATCTCCAACAAGGCTAACTTTCCTGGTATGACTAAAGAGATTTAGAAAGAGAAAGGTAAAAAAAACCTCTTCCCTCAAGCCTCAAAAGCAACTACAACATATGGAAGCTTCTGCAATAAAGAGAATATGACTAGCTCATCTACTCTTCCTAGCCCCTCTAACAATAGGAAGATAACCTTTCCTTCTAGGAAAAATTCTAAGAAGGTTGCTTCAGCTAGTCTTAAGCCTTTGCTGATAGAAACCTCATTTGCCTTTGTCTTCTCTACAAATTTCCCCAGTTCAATGGTTGTTCCCAAAGAGAAGAATAAATCTCAAAATGAACCCAAGAAGCTTTCTTGCCTTCAACGGGAATCTGTAAAGCCCCCTTCTGCTGAGGCTATCAAATCTAAGTTTGTAAATCAAGAAAAGATTAAATGAGGCGTTGTTTCCAAAACTGAATCCCATGTGAACCTTAAGGTATAAGTTAGACCAGTTCCCCCTCTTTAGTCCTATCCTCTTACAAGAATGTGATGAATGAGGTTATAAATAAACTTGATCCTCCTGACCTTGTAATGGAACAAACCTCCTCTATGTGTGTTGAGATTGAGGAGATGGATATGGAGAAGCCCCTAAAGGTAACCAATCTCGAACCTATGGATGAGAGTAGCCAGGAACTCAACAATACTGGTCAAAAAATCGTTATCCAATGAATTGCCTTGTATGGAACTGCAGGGATGCAGCAAAGAAATCTTTTAAAATCACCCTGTGCAATTTCGTCAAGAAGAATAGGATTGGCTTAGTTTCCATCCTTGAACCTATGATTAGTGGAGCAAAAGCTCTAAAGAAAATAAAATAGCTTGGTTTTAAGAATTATTTGGTTGAAGATGTTGTTGGTTTTGCAAGAGGTATTTGGATCTTCTAGAAAGAAGAATGGTGTTTCATCTCTGTCATTGAGAAAAATAATCAAACGATTCACTGCTCTTATTCTTGTAAAACTGGTGAAATTTCCTCCTCGGAGTTATTTATGCTAATCCCAAAGAAGAGGTTAGAGAAAACCTTTGGCCTGATCTCCTTAGCATTAGTAAAAATATAAATGAGATAACGTCTACCAAGGACAAGAAAGGTGCTACCCATTTGAATCTTACTAGATGTAACAAATTTACTATTGTCCTGAATACTTGTAGTATCTTGGACTTGGGGTATTTGAGTTCGTAATTCACCTGGAGAGGCTCTAAATGGTTGCATCTGGATAGAGTGTATAAAAGACTGGATTGTGTTTGTGTTAATGTTGCTTGGAGGACCACTTTCGATAAGGCTAATGGAGAGCCCCACCAAGGCTAAATTTTGATCACAACCCCCTTCTTTTGTCTCTTCTTCCTCAAGATAGATCTTAAAGAGAGGCATTTCTTGTTTTTGGCTACCTGCCAAGATCGTGAAGCTTTTCCCTTTTTCCTTAGTAATGTCTAGTACCGTTATTCCAATATCATCTCGTGCTTGACAAATTTGGTTGATGCCATTAAATCTTGGAACAAGCAGGTTTTTGGCAGCATTCGTGGTAAGGAGGATCAGTTGATGGAAAAGCTTATTGATATTCAATTAAACCTTTCGAATCTTTTAGACAATGAGCTCTTTGTAGGCAGAAATATCCAAGAGGAACTCAATTTAGTCTTAGAGCGAGAAGAAGCCATATGGTACCAAAAAACCAGGTGTAAATGGATGGAAGATGATAACCACAACACTAGATTCTATCATATAACCACCAATAATAGAAGGGCTAAGAATAAAATTGTAGAATTAAACAATGATGAAGGTCATTTTGTAAGGAATGAGTCTAATCTTATCAAGCTGATCCGTTCCTTTTATGCTTCCCTTTTTGCTGAAGAAGTTCCTTTTAGACCCTGGCATGTCATGATATGGAGGCCCTAAAAGCTCTGCCCCTGATGGCTTTTGACCCTATTTTTCCAAAGAAATTGGAACCTGGTGGGTAATCAATCTTGTAATTTGGTGAGATATCTCTAGAGCAACCCAAATGGCATCAAAGATATCAATAAGACCCTCCTAGTGCTGATAATAAACCAAAAAAAAATTGCCTAGTTCATGCCTATTACCCTGTGTTCTGCCTTTTACAAAGGTTAATGCGAAATTATTGTTAGCAAACTCAAAACTCTCTTCCAAAATCTTATTTTCCCTCATCAAGTGACCTTTGTTCCTAATAGATAAATACAAGAAAATATTGTCATTCCTCAAGAGATGGTGCACTCTATGAGTGGAATGAGGGGTGGTAGGGGAATTTTATCCATCAAAATTGATCTTAAGAAAACCTATGACCGCATCTCTTGGAGTTTCATTTATAAAGTCTTGCTCGAAATTAATCTCCCTGATTATCTGATCAATATCATAATGCAGTGCATAACTTCTACTGAAATAGAAATCCTTTAGAATGGCTCCTATGTTGCCTGCCTTTCCCCTAGCCTATTTCTCTTTATATCTTCGTCTTATGCATGAGAAGCTTTCTCATATAATTGTTGATGCAGTAGAGAGGAAGGATTTGAAGCCTATGATTACTAGTAAAGAAGGTCCTAAGATCTCTCATTTCTTGTTCGTTGATGACTTTATGCTTCTTGTTGAAGCAAATATTGAGCAAATCACCACCATCATGAATTGCCTTACTTTTTTTGGTGATATATCGGGTCAAAAGGTCAACTCCCTCAAGTCTATCTTATTCTCCAAAAATATCTTTGAGCTGCTTGCTGGTGAAATAAGGAAATATGGCTTTGTGCAACTTGGAACTTAGGTAAATATCTTGGCCACATGATGAAGTATGGGAGAATCAATAAGAATCACTATAATGATATAATGGATAGAGTTCATAATAGACTTCAAGCTGGAAAAGGCAATGCTTATCCATGACTAGTAGAATTATTCATGCTAAGTCTATCTTATCAGTTATTCCAATGTATCAAATACAAAAGGCCTGCTTCCAATTGGTATATTTGAGGAAATAGAGAAATTACAAAGGAATTTCATTTGGGGAGATTTTGTGAATCGAAGAAGACAACATCTCATCTCTTGGGATCAACCGAGCCTTCCTAAGAATTTTGGAGGTTATGGAATTATTAATTTAAAAATACATAATGAAGCTTTTTCACAAAAATTTCTAGAAGCTTCTTCAATTCCTTTGCCATTTTTAGGTTCTTGTCTTAGTGGCAAAGTATGGTAGAAGGTTGGTCCTCACCAAAGTTTATAACTCACATCTTTGGAGAGGGATTTGTAAAGTGTGGCTGAATGCTCTTGATGTAATGGTTTGGCAGATTTGTGATGGTTCTCTGGTGAGTTTCTATCTTGACAACTGAACAGGTTTTCCCCAAAATCTCCTTTCTCTTGCTACTTCCCCTCTTCATATAGTTGAGCTAAACAAGAAAGTAGTGGAGTATGCTTTTTCTCTAGATGGTGGCTGTAATTTTTTTTTTAATTAAGAAGCATTTTGATTCAAAAATTACCAACCTATTCTTTGTTATTCCTTCTCTTATGTTTGGATCTGCTAACTTGGAAAGATTAGAATACTGGTCAATCTCTAGTCAAACTTGCTTATAACAACCTTTTGAGTCTTAATGACTCCTCCCCCAATTGTGCTTGGGAGATAATTTGGAAGTGGAAAGATTCAGAAAGGATAAAAATTCTCTTGTGAAAAACTCTTAACTAGAAAAAGAATTGCTAAGTGGGGGAACAACATTGATAAATGTTTTCACTACCACGATAAAGTAGAATCCAGTTTGCATGTTTTCAGGGACTGCCCTAAAGCACAAGTTGTTTGGAAATTTAAGCTTCTCTATCCCCTTCCCCCTGGTGTAACATCCCGGGCGCTGACGAGGGCGGGGAGTGGTCGCCGGTGCGCAAGGGCACGGACAAGGAGCGGCTCCTGGCAGGCTTCCAGCGATGGAGGTACATGAATGAATCGAATAACACCGGAAAGAGAGGGATTCCAAAGACTGTGCTGGTATGGGACGGTACAGTTGGGAATGGCTTATAAGAATTAATTGGTACTACCTATACTAACAAGATGCATCTACTTTTCGGTAGCCCGGATCGGAAGAACTCCACAGTTAAGCGTGCTTGACTTGGAGCAATTCTGGGATGGGTGACCTCCTGGGAAGTTTTCCCGGGAAGTGTGCGAGTGAGGACAAAGCACGCTGAAAAGTGTCGTGTTAGTGTGTGGGGACAGTCGTTAATCCTTGCAAGTTGCCAGGCGTTACAAGTGGTATCAGAGCAGGGCCTCTCATCCAGTACGGTGTGGTTCGAGGACGAACCAGGCGGAAGCTGGTGGGCATGTAACATCCTGGGCGCTGACGAGGGCGGGGAGTTAACGCCGGTGCACAAGGGCACGGACAAGGAGCTGCTCCTGGCAGGCTTCCAGCGATGGGGGTACATGAATGAATCGAATAACACCGGAAAGAGAGGGATTCCAGAGACTGTGCTGGTATGGGACAGTACAGTTGGGAATGGCTTATAAGAATTAATTGGTACTACCTATACTAACAAGATGCATCTACTTTTCGGCAACCCGGACCGGAAGAACTCCATAGTTAAGCGTGCTTGACTTGGGGAAATTCTGGGATGGGTGACCTCCTGGGAAGTTTTCCCGGGAAGTGTGCGAGTGAGGACAAAGCACGCTGAAAAGTCTCGTGTTAGTGTGTGGGGACAGTCGTTAATCCTTGCAAGTTGCCAGGCGTTACAAGTGGTATCAGAGCAGGGTCTCTCATCCAGTACGGTGTGGTTCGAGGACGAACCAGGCGGAAGCTGGTGGGCATGTAACATCCCGGGCGCTGACGAGGGCGGGGAGTGATCGCCGGTGCGCAAGGGCACGGACAAGGAGCGGCTCCTGGCAGGCTTCCAGCGACGGGGGTACATGAATGAATCGAATAACACCGGAAAGAGAGGGATTCCAGAGACTGTGCTGGTATGGGACAGTACAGTTGGGAATGGCTTATAAGAATTAATTGGTACTACCTATACTAACAAGATGCATCTACTTTTCGGCAGCCCGGACCGGAAGAACTCCATAGTTAAGCGTGCTTGACTTGGGGAAATTCTGGGATGGGTGACCTCCTGGGAAGTTTTCCCGGGAAGTGTGCGAGTGAGGACAAAGCACGCTGAAAAGTCTCGTGTTAGTGTGTGGGGACAGTCGTTAATCCTTGCAAGTTGCCAGGCGTTACAAGTGGTATCAGAGCAGGGTCTCTCATCCAGTACGGTGTAGTTCGAGGACGAACCAGGCGGAAGCTGGTGGGCATGTAACATCCCGGGCGCTGACGAGGGCGGGGAGTGATCGCCGGTGCGCAAGGGCACGGACAAGGAGCGGCTCCTGGCAGGCTTCCAGCGACGGGGGTACATGAATGAATCGAATAACACCGGAAAGAGAGGGATTCCAGAGACTGTGCTGGTATGGGACAGTACAGTTGGGAATGGCTTATAAGAATTAATTGGTACTACCTATACTAACAAGATGCATCTACTTTTCGGTAGCCTGGATCGGAAGAACTCCACAGTTAAGCGTGCTTGACTTGGAGCAATTCTAGGATGGGTGACCTCCTGGGAAGTTTTCCCGGGAAGTGTGCGAGTGAGGACAAAGCACGCTGAAAAGTCTAGTGTTAGTGTGTGGGGACAGTCGTTAATCCTTGCAAGTTGCCAGGCGTTACAAGTGGTATCAGAGCAGGGCCTCTCATCCAGTACGGTGTGGTTCGAGGATGAACCAGGCGGAAGCTGGTGGGCATGTAACATCCCGGGCGCTGACGAGGGCGGGGAGTTAACGCCGGTGCACAAGGGCACGGACAAGGAGCGGCTCCTGGCAGGCTTCCAGCGATGGGGGTACATGAATGAATCGAATAACACCGGAAAGAGAGGGATTCCAGAGACTGTGCTGGTATGGGACAGTACAGTTGGGAATGGCTTATAAGAATTAATTGGTACTACTTATACTAACAAGATGCATCTACTTTTCGGCAGCCCGGACCGGAAGTACTTCATAGTTAAGCGTGCTTGACTTGGGGAAATTCTGGGATGGGTGACCTCCTGGGAAGTTTTCCCGGGAAGTGTGCGAGTGAGGACAAAGCACGCTGAAAAGTCTCGTGTTAGTGTGTGGGGACAGTTGTTAATCCTTGCAAGTTGCCAGGCGTTACACCTGGTTTCTTTGATATTCCTCTTTTTAATGATTCAAATGTGATTGGACCTTTGTCACACTTTTTAGGTGTTAGGAGGATTGGAGAGATTTCTTTTTCTTGACTTGTAATTTTTTATAGAACTGGAGAAATTCAAAGCTTCATGATGCTAATTTTTCAAGACCTGTTAATCCTGAAATTGGGCTGTCTAATTATATGGAGGAGATCAAGATAACCAGAACCCCTAGATTCTATTGAACCATCAATAATGCAAAATTAACTTCATCTCTTTCTTGGTCTTGTCCAGATCAATACTCTTTTAAGCTAAATATTTATGGACCTGTTCCCAAAGACAAGGTAGCTTGCGGTGGTCTTCTTAGAAATTCTAATGATGAGTGGCTTGGTGGCTTCTCCTCCTTCTTGGGTTCTTGCTTCCCCCTTCAAGTAGAGCTTTAGGTTGTGACTCTCTTCATGTTATTAGCTTACTTATCATGTCTTGTAATGACACTCAAAAACTTCCTTTGGTTGTTAGGATTTGAGTTTGGTTGGTTAAAAGCTGGATTGTTTCCTTTCTCACGCCCCTAAAGCTCTTAACGCATACGCTGATTGGTTAGCAAAAGATGTTGTTAATAAAAACTTTGGTTTCTATGAAATCATTTCTCCTCACCAGGATCTGTTGCATCTTTTACTGATTGCTTTAACCTTAGAGATAGTTCCTATGCTCCTGCAATGTAGTTTAGCTTAGCTTGTTCTGATTTTCATAGCTGCTTCTATTTTCGCTTCTTTTCTTTTATGTTGTCCTTGGGGCCCTGCCCTTAATTGTACTAAAAAAAGAAAGAAGAAAAAAGATTAACCTGAACTCACCTAAAAGAGTAAAGTTTGAAATTGATTATACACCCTTAGAAAGTATTCCAACCAGTTTGTTATTATTGGGCGGCAATTCGGATTGAAATGATACAATACGAATTTGACATGAACACAAATATAGTTAACACGAACACGACACGAATTTGAAAAAAGGTTAAAATCTGTAATATGAATATGACTTACTTATTTTGTGGGTTGACATGACACGATATGAATAACCTACCCTTAAAGTGTGCCGCTTATTATGCAGATTGACACGACATGACACAATATGAATAACCTATCAATCTCAAAATGTGTTACTTATTTTGCAAATTGATATGATATGATAAGACACAAATAACTTATACACAACACGAATAACCTATAAAAATACTAATGAGGATCAATTTCGTGTTTACAAGATAATACACAACATGGTCAGTTTTTGCCAACATTAACACCATGGAAATTTAAAATCATACCAACCCAAACATAAATTTTGCCTATTATGCTCGTGTCGTATCGACATATCTTGTTAAAAATATCACACCTAACCCTACAAAACATTTTTGCAGTAATTTGTAACAAAACTCTGGTTTGTGAATTTTATGTTAAAATGAAAATAAAAAGATAATAAGATAAAGAAAAAAATAAAAAATGGTGTGCTATGGAATAAAATAAAATCATTAAAAATATAAAATTACTTACCTTCCACAAATATGCGCTGCTTTGTCAAAATTCCTAAAGATAGGAAAAAAAAATTAGCTCTCGAATTTTGGAGAAGATAACAAAATAAGCAATAAGTTTTGTGCCCATCAGTGAATAAATTTGTTCCATCAATTCACTGACGTGAGTGCAGTTCATAAATTTCGTTCTCAATGACCATGAAGTACTGGGTTTCTTGTTACTTTTTTTTTTCCGGTACAGTTCTTGTTACTTTTTTAATTAGATGAAAGTGTACTTGGTATTTTATTTTGGAAGCCTAAAATTTAGGCATCAATCAGAGTGAATTAAATATGATTTCATTGTTTAACATAAATTGTAATAATAATAGTAAATTATTATTATTAGTGAAAAAGACTTCTTACACGAGAAGTCTCCTCTCCTACCATTCTCACTTCTCACTTTGATGTCCGTGCCAACTACTTTTTTATTTTTTATTTTTTTTCTTTAAGGTGGCCCCACTCCTTTCTCTCTCTGTAGGAAAACTTCAATTTCTCATGCAACATGAAAAATTGCAACCCCTTATTATTATTATTATGTCTAAACTCAAACTTGAGTTGTAGATGATTATAAGAAGCACTCTTATTTGAGAAGTTTTAAGCATCTTATTTTAGGCATATAAATTAGGGCTTTGTTAATCTACATGAGAGAGAGTATCTCCTATCATTCTCACGATCACACTTTAGGATCCATATAATTATAAAATTAAATAAAAAATACAAACAAAAAGTCTAAAAATACATGTCTCTGCAAGAAAGTAGACCACTCTCGTGCACCTCTAAAGTATAATGATTTCTCTTGCACCAGAAAATCATTCCCTATAAATTAATTTTTGATTCGTATAAGCTTAAGCTAACGAAGATATGCGTAATTTTAATATGAAGAGGGATATTCTTACTATCAAAATCTTCTACTACCATTTCACTACCTATCTAATCATCATTGGATCAACCTTTTCACATTTTTCAAAAACTTTTTAACATTCTCTCTCTTTGATTTAATGGTGATTAGATAGATAGTAAGTTAGTAGTAGAAAATTTTGGTAGTTAGAATATCCTTCATCTTTTAATATAGAGTAAACAACTTTACAAATGTCAAAATTTGATTTACATATTTAAAGATAAAAATTCCTACTTCCTTAACTTGTTGCCTTTTTCACTAACATCGTATCTTTGTCGAGGTAATTTGAAACGGTAAATTACACTCTCGTTTTCTTTTTCTTTTGGAAAGATATTAAAATTAATACTACTCTTCCTTCTTGAAAAATTACTCTCTTCTCCTAAAAGATGAAAAGGCATTAAACAATATATGTTCTTAACTATTGGAAATGGATCATTTGATGTGAGAAAAAACATGACATGGTCATGTGAGAAGATTACAACCATACAAAATTAAATCAATGGTTATGATTTTGTAACTACCTATCTTACTATTTTCTCTCTCTCTCATCTTTTATTATCATTGATCCACCTTTGTATGGTTATGATTTCCCACTTTGATTTTTCACATGAGAGGATCTGAATACTTAACTATCATAATAATTACGAATAATCAGGAGCGTTTTTCTCTATTTCTAATTTTCAGTGTCATAGACAATTTTTAAACACCTACCATTGACTTTGAGATTTTAAAAGATAAGAATGAAATTTTAAAGACTCCTACTATATAAACATTAAGACTTTACCCAAAATTTTCATCTCATTTTCTAAAGACCAATAGTTGATAGCACAGCTTCAAAACAAATTGCCACTATGTTAGAAAGTATCAAAATAAAAATTGTGCTCAAGAGACTCCTTGAAATTCAAATAGACTCAGTGGCGGAGCCAGCATGACGTGGTAGCAAATGCCAAAAAATTCAGCCAGTGCCCAAATAGCTACGGTTCTTTGGCTACGACCAAAACATGGCTAATTTTTTAAAAAATTGAAATAGAATTTGCTACGATTCAAGTGTGGCTAAATGAACGTGGCTAACTAAGCTAGTGCCAAGGCACCTGTAGGCGACAACGTGGCTCCGCCACTGAATAGACTAAATATAAAACATTAATTACTGTGAAGAAGTACATGTTTCTCCCAAAATAGAAGAGATAAAATTGTGAATGTAATTAAAAAAACAAAAGAGAAATGTTATTCATGTACCACCCACGTTTTGGGAATGAAAAAAAGGATAGGAGGGGGGGCCTCGAACCGAGGAAGAAACTCAGGCTGCTTTGCTAGGCGGCGACCGAGGTGATGGCCATAAGGGAGCCTCTTCTTCTCGATCTTCAGTCCGTGGTCGCAGGGGGGCCTTCGAGGTAGGAGGGCTTCCTCTCGTCCTTCAGTCCGGGGTCGAAACGCTGGCCCCCGTAACCTAGGCAACCCATCCAGGGCGACTTCCTCTCTTCCTTTAGGTTCTAACCCGGCAAATGCTATTACATCTGTTCCCTTTCTGAATCCGAGTGTAAGAGTCCCCTCTGGATGTTCAACAGACGCAAAGCGATGCCGGATGTGAAGGTTCGCCATTAGTTCTTGGAAAGTTCTGCTCGTGAACTGGGTCCCGTTATCAGTGACCACTTCGGCTGGAATCCCAAACCTGCAGATCAAATTTCTTTCAAAGAAGCGCTGCACCCTTGCCGAGGTAATTGTTGCCACTGGCTCTACTTCTATCCACTTGGTGAAGTAATCTATTGCTACTATTAACCATTTTAACTGTCCTTCAGAGCTGCAAATGGGCCCAGAAGGTCCATTCCCCATTTAAAGAAAGGTCATGGAGCTGTGATCAGGCTCAGCTCTTCTGGTGGTGCCAACAGGTTCTTGTCGTGCTTCTGGCACTGATCGCACTTCTGTACATGCTCTTTTGCATCCTGACCCATAGATGGCCAAAAGTAACCTGCTCTGAGAGCTTTGCGTGCTAGTACCATGACCCCGACGTCCTGGCCATTTATCGGATTTCAGATAGGACATATTGTGCTCTATCCGAGCTTAGGCGTTTTAGCAGGGGGAGTAGGTTCTTTTCCTATACAACTGCCCTTCCACCATAGTGTATAATGCCGCATCCTTAACCAACTTCCGAGCTTCCTCCTTTTGGGAAGGGAACATCCCGTTTTCTATGTAACCAATGATGGTATATCGCCAGTCTTTATCCTCAGTGATCTGCATGACACATGTAGCTTCCAGGATATTCTTCTCAACCACTGTTCTGCGGTTTCCCCAACCTTTAGTGCTTGCTAATCTTGACAGTATGTCAACCCTGTTATTCTCGTTCCTCGGGATATGACTGACCTCTACTTTCTCGAATTTTGCCATTAACTGCCTTGTAGAATCCAAGTACTTTGCTAACAACGGTCCCTTAGCTTGGTAACTACCTGTTATTTGGGAGGTGACCAGTTGCGAATCACTGTAGATGTGCAATCTTCTTGCTCTGAGCTCTTTGGCCTGCTGGAGCCCAGCTATGAATGCTTCATACTCTGCCTGATTGTTTGATGTGTCAAAGTTCCTTTGCATGGAGTATTCAACCGAAACCCCTTCTGGGTTCTCAATAATTATCCCGGCTCCGCTTCCTTTGGAGTTCGAGGATCCATCCACGTAAATCTTCCACGTGTCTGGGTTTGTTGGGGCTCTCCTTTTGGATTGAAGTGAGCTCCCTGACAAAATCTGCCAACGCTTGTGATTTGATTACCTTTCGGCTTTCAAAAGATATATCAAACTCTGATAACTCTACAGCCCAAGCCATCATTCTTCCTGCTAAATCGGGCGTATGCGAAACTTGCCGAATTGGTAAGTCTGACCGAACCACAATTTGGTGCCCTTGAAAATACGCTATAAGCCTTCTAGCCGAGATTAAAAAAGCGAAAGCTACCTTTTCTAATTTCTGATAATGGAGATCTGCTCCCTGCAAGAGCCGACTTATAAAGTAAATTGGTTGTTGCCCCTCCTCATTTTCTTGAACCAAGACCGAGCTAACAGCAAGATCTCCCACAGAAAGATACATTATCAATGGCTCACCTTCTCGTGGACTATATAAGACTGGTGGTGACGCCATCTGCTTTTTAATTTCTTGGAATGCCGCCTCACATTCTGCAGCCCAGCCATATTGCACCTCTTTTCTAACAACTTGAAAAAAGGTAGTTTCGTTTCTGCAGATCGAGGTAAAAACCTAGTGAGGGAAGCTAGCCTCCCAGTCAACTATTGGATCTCTTTCTTGCTTCCCGGGGCCTTCATTTCCAGCACTACTCTGCACTTGTCCGGGTTAGCCTCTATACCTCTGTGAGTTAGTATGAATCCTAGGAATTTCCCTGCAAGGACTCCAAAAGCACATTTAGCCGGGTTTAGGCGAATGTTGTGCTGCCGCAGTTTGTTAAACGCTTGCTCCAGGTCTTCAACATGCATTGTTGAATTAACTGATTTGACTATTATATCGTCTATATATACCTCCACATTCTTTCCAAGCTGATTTGCAAATACCTGATTCATCATCCTTTGGTAAGTGGCCCCTGAGTTCTTCAATCCAAAGGGCATCACATTATAACAATAATTTTCTTTCTCTGCATTGAAAGCAGTCTTCTCCTGATCTTCGGGGTGTAGCGGGATCTGATTATACCCCGAATATGCATCCATGAAGGACAGCATTTGGAACCCAGATGAGCTATCTACAAGCTGGTCTATGTTGGGCATGGGTTATTCATCTTTGGGACATACCTTGTTCAGGTCAGTGTAGTCTGTACACACCCTCCATTTCCCGTTTGGCTTTTTCACCATGACTACATTTGATAGCCAGGTTGTGTATTGTATTTCTCTGATGACTCCTGCTTCCAGCAACTCCCCACAAACGGCGCCAATGTTCTGCCTTGAGCAGATATGTCCGACCGTAGGTCGGGTGTTCAATATCGGATCTAGGGCTCTCTCTGGATACCTATGAATTAGGTATCTTAGGGACAGCTGATCACCACACACTGTATAATGGCTTTTAGCCAGAAGGGGTGTGTATGTGCACTGTCGTGTTTGAATGAAATAGGGTTAGAGAGATCAGTCATACCTGTGGTCTTTAGTCCTTATTTATAGAACTTACCTCTGAGCTTGTGCGGGTTGGGCTTCTTGCTATCGTGGGCCTTTCACTGGTCTACAACGAGTCGCAGAGCTGTTCAAAGGCAACAATATAAGCCCAACCATTGGGATGGATCTGGGTTGGTGCGAGTAGTAGGTGGTTTAGAAGATGCATCTTAAATGAAGAGAAGGGAAACTGAATCCTGATCTTCGTCACTAAATCCCTGTAGAAGAAAAAGGAGTGTGGCTCCTCCGGGTTCTGACCTGAGCAGACGAGCTCGTCATTGGCTGGAACGAAGGTGTTGAAGTCAACTGGGTTGCCAATGGGAAGCCCAGACACTTCATCGATTGACATCTCTGAGGCAAAGCTTAGCACCACCTCTGTAACCCATGGATATTGGGTACGAAGATTATCGGTTACTGGAGCAGAACCCTTCTCGGCCGTACTCACCCCGGCCTCTGGACCTTGGCTAGAGGAAGCGATATTCGCGTTTAATTCTGTGGAATGGGACTCCATAAATACCTAGAACAGTAAAATGGGGGATTAAAAAGCAAGAATAGCACGTAGCAAAGAAGATACGTACTCGAATTAAACAAACTACTGTCAGAAGAACTAGAATTGTCAGATTCAAAAATAGGAGCGGGGGTCGGAGAACCCGGAATGTGTGAACAGCTACCCAAAACCAGGTTGGCCATGAAGTCATTCCCCTTCTCCACAAACGGCGCACTAAGATATACACAGTTGAAGCAAGGCTCGGGGTTGGTAATATTGGGGCGAGAGGGGACTCTCACACTCGGATTCAGAAAGGGAACAGATGTAATAGCATTTGCCGGGTTAGAACCTAAAGGAAGAGAGGAAGTCGCCCTGGACGGGTTGCCTAGGTTATGGGGGCCAGCGTTTCGACCCCGGACTGAAGGACGAGAGGAAAACCTCCTACCTCGAAGGCCCCCCTGCGACCACGGATTGAAGATCGATAGGAAGAGGCTCCCTTATGGCCATCACCTCGGTAGCCTCCTAGCAAAGCAGCCTGGGTTTCTTCCTCGGTTCGAGGCCCGCCATACAACCAATACCTCGAACCAGGAGGTAGGCTCTGATTGAACCTTTCCTCTTCTTCCGCAAGTCGTCTTTGCTCGTCGGCATCAATTTCGTCACTACGACCGAAGATACGAGGGCAAGAAGGTCTTCCTCGAATGGTATAATTTCTCTCACCCATATCTAGAACTATTCAAAGCAGATGTGTGCAGAAAGTGAACAAACGATAGACAAATTCACATAAAATGCAAGACCGGTACAGAAAGTGTAATCGCATAAAGAAGCAGGTAGGTAAATAGGTCTGGAATAAAGGATGGCATTGCAAGACCAGTAGCCATAGTCAAAATTGAAAGTTAATGAAGAGCATGCCAGAAAGGCGAGACAAGGTGAAAGAAAATACCTGCGGGGGAAGGAGTAAAGGAAGCTGGAGATTGACAAATGTAGGAGCTGGCAAACGTTGGAGGAAATTGCTCTGGCGAATGGCGAAGGAAAAATGCTCTGGTTACAGCCAAACGATTCGATACAGTAACAAAGGCAAACAGATGGAAAGTGAGGCAAATGGTATGAAATGAAGACTGAGGATGGTAATATGGGCAAACGTTGAAATCGAAAGGTTAAACCCGCGAAAGCCAAAGGGCAGGGGCATTGCGGTAATTGCAGGGTGGACAAGACAGTTGAGGGACGTTTTGGCAGAACCATTAAATGCTAAGACGGCAGAAAACGCATGATGCCACACGGCGTGCCTATTAGAGGGGAGTATGTGGAAAGGTAATCATCAGAAAGAAGGGAAACTGTTTCTCACTTCGAAGCAATCATCAGATGGCAGTTAAGTGCAACCATTTTCGATGCTACCGACGTCAGTAACCGAGTTTCTGGTCTAAAAAAGTCACGACCTAAAACCCGGTAAGGTAGCCCAGATGCAAGTTCCTGTAGAATATCCTGGATGCAATTATGCTTGCAGAAACCAATGTTTCTCCGCTCAAAGCCAAGAAGGGAAGCCAAAGTAACAAAGCAGCCAGGCGACCGGCGTCCGAGCTAAAGCACGGCGGTTGGCTTGACTTGGACATCCCGGCAGCCTGAGGACTCAGTCTACCGGGCTGGGGGGCAACTGTTATGGACCAGAGAAAGGCCCACGATAGCAAGAAGTCCAACCCGCACAAGCCTAGAGGTAAGTTCTATAAATAGGGACTAAAGACCACAGGTATGACTGATCTCTCTAACCCTATTTCATTCAAACACGACAGTGCACACACACACCCCTTCTGGCTAAAAGCCATCATACAGTGTGTGGTGAGCAGTTGTCCTTAAGATACCTAATTCATAGGTATCCAGAGAGAGAGCCCTAGACCCAATATTGAACACCCAACCTACGGTCGGACATATCTGCTCAAGGAAGAACAGATAGGTTCTACCTATCTTGTTTTCTCCCTGTTATTTTGTCTAACACTCTCTAATATTATTTCTCTCTCCTATTTAGAACCTGTTTTATGACTTTTATTTTAAAAGTATTTTTTATAAAAGCTATATCTATTTAGATTTAAAAAAAAAATATTTGGACTTCTGCTTTTTTTTTTTTAAAAAAAAAAGCTAAAATTTTTAGCTTCCAAAAAATAAGTTTTTGACTTTTTTATGATTTCCGCTTTTTTAAAAAAATAGGCATCCAAATAGACTTTTTTCGAGAAGCGCAATTTTTTTCCCTAAAAAAACAGTTTTTGAAAAGAAAAAAAAAAAAAAACTCATCCAAATGAGCCCTTACTCTATCCAAAAAAAAGCCAGGAAGAAGAAAATGTATATAGAATAATCTAAAAAAAAAAAAAAAAAAAAAAAAAAAACATTAGGAAAGGAAAAAGAAGGAAAATCAGTGTTTCTATGTAATTTTTTTCTCCCTAAGGAAAAGTTTAAGGGTTTAGATGTTATGAATTGCAATTCTCATAAAGAAAAAGAAGATGACAGCCTTCTTACCACATCTGACAGGAAATCCCATTGGAGTATTACAGTAACGAGGCATCGTGTCCATACAAGCAGGACTCTGGCTTGTTTCATTAAAGTAGCAAGATCCCATTCCACAACGAAGAGGTTGTTCACAAGGAAAACTCATCCACGAAACATCAAATCCATAGACTAGCATCCTATGAATTTCAGCATAGGAAAATGTTTGTTTGTATATACCGCTACTCCGCTCAGGAATAGTTGTCGAACCAAAATAGGATGTCGTAGCAATCATCTCGACGTAGCAACCAGCCTTTAAGTTCCGGGCTGACAAGTCCCCAGCGATAGCATAAACATGGCCTTTGGAATGCCAGTTGATGCAAGGAGCTGTATCTACGTACCGATGATCATCCCTCACTGGAGTGATGCAGTTCAAGTAAATCACGTGGTGGAATTGATGGAGATATTGCCCAGTCGCTCTCCATTGACTGGATTGATATGGATCCGCGGAGTTCCCATCGTTGTAATTATAATAATCAGTGAAATTGAACCAGAATAAGAGATAACGAGGAATGGAGGAGCAAATATCAGACTCTTGAATGCCAGGATCAACAAGCCGGATTGTAAAGTTTTTGTAGTTGATTGCCTGCACATAGTATTTACCAGAAAACAAATTTAACATTGTCACGTTGTTTTCGCAAGCTAACTCGTACCTCGGATCCCCACAGTTTGCTGGGTCATGCTTCAGCCGAAATGGATGTCTTATGTTTGTGATTTTGCCGCAGGATGATGGGACACATGTATGGTGATTATTTGCAGCACAAGTTTGTTGGAGTAGTACAACTGTAATTTGGAGAAAGCATAATAGTAGTCGCTCAAAGCAGCAGAAGTATTTCCCTCTGCTCATGACTGATGCTGATAAGTTATTTTCACTTCTTTGTTCTGAAACGGAACATGTATATAATTGAGGCCTTTCAATGATAATTATGTACTAGTTATAAGGACAAAACGGTCTTTCTCTGTGTCAAAGCATTTTGGCATTGACTTGGACAGAAAAATTCTTTTACAGTTTTTTTTTTTTCCCACCATTTTTCAATGGTAAATTTACAAACAGGTAAGTATGGTTTTTTTGTAAATAACCTTGGGATACACCACCCCATAAGCTAGCTCCAAGGGTGGGAGTGCCCAAGGCTTTATAAAGGCCACGTTAGTTGCACATACAAATCTCAACAGTTTTAGCTTCCATCTCCTTCTCCCCTTAGAGAGTGATGCACATGATATATTAGAATCACGGGATAAGTCACTCCACTACGTAAGAAAAGTTAGAAGTGCTTTGGTACCACATTTCTCCCTTGATGATGACAATGCTAGCATTGCTATTGCTGCTGCTTATTAATCTTGGGAATGCTCAGAATGGACCCTCCATTCCATGTCCCTTCCGTGTAACTTGTACACAAAACAATAAGATGCTTGAGCTTCCTGCAGTTCCGGTCCCAGTAAAACTGGTCGTCAGTTTTATTGATTGCAGTTCGCAAACAATAGTAGCATATGACCCTGAAAACTGTCTTCCGGAACTCGTTCTTAGACTCAACTATTCATCAATTTTTCCTTTCATCAAAATTTTAGAAGCGTTCGATATTACTTTCTTCAATTGTTCTTCATCAGGGCAACGACATCTGAGTAACGGGTACCAAATACAAGACGATGCGCAAGACACGTTATCTTGTCCGATTTATATGGCTGACTCTGACCAAAAGTATTATTGACAAAGACCTAATATCCTGCACAAAACTGCTTGAATTTGACCACGCTTTGCCATTCTCCCCATTGGTGATCATGGGAAACTCCCTCCCATTGGTATGGTCCGAAACAGATTTTGATAGTGGATGCTTAGATTGTAACCACAGATCAAAGAACCCCACATCAATTATTTTAACAACTGCAGGTGAGACACCTGCACTTCCGTTTGATTATGGGGTTGGTTTGAGGGGCGTGCAATCTCAATATGATTTTGTTTTAATATTATGTAGCTGAGATTTTTACTGTTATTCATCTTTCAATTCGCAGGTGTAATCATAGGTTCAATTATGCTGGCGGTCGTGCTCAGTGCTTTCTTTCGAATATATATCTATTTTAGGATGAAAGGGGAAGATCATGCAAGAGTTGAAAACTTTTTGAAGGATTACAGGGCTTTAAAGCCAACCAGATTCTCTTATGCTGATATCAAGAGAATTACACATCATTTTAATGATAAGATAGGTGAAGGAGCTCATGGATCTGTCTACAAAGGTAAATTATCAAATCAAATTCTGGTGGCTGTGAAGATCCTCAATAGCACAGAGGGAGATGGAAAAGAGTTCATAAATGAAGTGGGAACAATGGGCAAAATCCACCATGTTAATGTTGTTCGCTTGCTTGGCTTCTGTGCAGATGGATCTCATCGTGCTTTAGTTTATGATTTTTTCCCAAATGGTTCACTGCAGAAATTCATCTCTCCACAGGACAGCAAGGACACCTTCCTTGGATGGGACAAGTTGCAACAAATTGCTGTTAGCATAGCCAAAGGAATTGAGTATCTTCACCAGGGTTGTGATCATAGAATTCTTCACTTTGACATCAATCCCCATAACGTCTTGCTAGATGATACCTTCACTCCAAAAATTTCAGACTTTGGTTTAGCTAAGCTGTGCTCAAAAAATAGAAGTACTGTATCCATGACTGCAGCCAGGGGAACATTAGGGTACATGGCACCTGAAGTTTTTTCTAGGATCTTCGGCAATGTATCTTATAAGTCTGATGTCTACAGTTATGGGATATTGCTGTTAGAGATGGTTGGAGGAAGAAAGAATGTAAACACAGGTCAAGATACTTTCCAAGTTCTATATCCAGATTGGATACATAGTTTGCTTGAAGGAGGAGACGTGCATATCCCTATTGATGAAGAGGGAGATTTTGAAATTGC
>JAVKPL010015033.1:0-92998 GCA_032173675.1 Gastrolobium villosum | reverse complement strand
TCAATTGCCACAGCGCACTTAATCAGAATGCAGTGCTATTATTACTAGGAAGTTTCCTCCCAAACTTCATGATCCTGGAAGCTTTAATATTGAAATTGAAATAGGAGACACAAAGATTGGCAAAGCTTTGTGTGATTTAGGGGCAAGTATTAATCTGATGCCCTTATCTGTTTGTAAAGCCTTAGGGATCACTGAACGAAGCCTACTATGGTTTCTCTTCAGCTGGCTGATAGATCCTTGAGGAAACCAAGTGGAATAGTCGAAGATGTTCTGGTAAAAATTGACAAGTTCATCTTTCCGGCTGATTTCATTGTGCTTGATATGGAGGTTGAGAATGAAATGCCTCTCATATTGGGTAGACCTTTCCTGGCCACAGCCCGTGCAATGATTGATGTAGAACAGGGAAAGCTGGTGCTAAGGATGAATGAAGACACAATCACTGTCAATGTATTATGCAATAAAAAGACCAGATGATGATAGTGATTGTTTTGAAATTAATGTCTTAGAGGAAGTGATGCATGAAGATGAAACTCCCTTGCAAGAATTTACTGTTGAATTGCAAGAAAGAGATCATATCCCTTTTGAGGAAGACATTAAAGTTGCTAATGAATTGCTTGAACAGAAGACTTCTGACAAGGGAAATAGGTGCTCCTAAAGTTGATCTTATGGAGTTACCCCCAGCCCTAAAGTATATGTTCCTGGGTGACAATGAAACATATCCAGTGATCATAAATAACAGTTTATCTGCTGATGATGAGAAGAAACTGAAAGAAATTCTTTTAAAGCATAAGACTGCTTTAGGATGGTCCATGGCTGATCTTAAGGGTATAACTTATTCCTCTGTACACATAAAATTCTCATGGAGAATGATATCAAACCTGTAAGGCAGCCTCAAAGGAGATTGAACCCCATGATTAAAGTGGTGAGAAAGAAGTAGTTAAACTTCTTGATGCTGGAATGATTTATTCAATATCAGATACTGCATGGGTGAGTCCTGTATCAAACTGTTGCCAAAGGAGGTGTTACTGTGGTAAAGAACGATAAGGATGAATTAATCTCTACCAGGACAATTACTGGATGGAGAATGTGTGTTGACTACAGACGGCTTAATGAAGCAACTAGGAAGGATCATTTTCCTCTCCCTTTTGTGGATCAAATGCTGGAAAGGTTAGCAGGTCATTCATATTATTGTTTCCTTGATGGGTACAGTGGTTATAATCAAATTGCAGTGACTCCAGAAGATCAAGAAAAGACAGCATTCACTTGTCCTTTTGGCGTTTTTGCCTATAGGAGAATGCCGTTTGGATTGTGCAATGCACCTGCTACTTTTCAAAGGTGCATGTTATCAATCTTCTCAGATATGGTAGAAAAGTTCTTAGAAGTATTCATGGATGACTTTTCGGTATTTGGCTCTTGCTTTGATGATTGCTTAGGCAATTTATCTAAAGTACTAAAAAGATGTCAGGAGACAAATCTGGTCCTTAACTGGGAAAAATGTCATTTCATGGTCCAAGAAGGCATTGTGCTTGGACACAAAATTTCTAAGGAAGGTATAGAAGTTGATAGAGCAAAACTAATGCTCATTGAAAAACTACCTCCTCCAATTAATGTTAATGGAGTGAGGAGTTTCCTTGGTCATGCTGGCTTTTATAGAAGATTCATCAAAGACTTCTCAAAAATTGCCAAGCCACTAAGTCAACTTCTCATGAAAGATAATGAGTTCGTTTTTGACGATGCATGTCTCAAAGCCTTTAATTTATTAAAGGAAAAACTCACTACTGCTCCTGTCTTGGTTTCACCTGATTGGAGTATGCCATTTGAGTTGATGTGCGATGCTAGTGATCTAGCTATTGGTGCTGTTCTTGGCCAACGAAGAAACAAACTGTTGCACGTAATTTATTATGCTAGCAAAGTTCTGAATGAAGCACAGGTAAACTATGCAACAACAGAGAAGGAGATGCTCGCTGTGGTCTATGCACTTGATAAATTTAGACCGTATCTCCTTGGTGCCAAGACCATCATTTTTACTGATCACGCAGCAATAAAATATTTGATCTCTAAACAAAATGCAAAACCACGGCTGTTAAGGTGGATGTTGTTATTTCAAGAGTTTGATTTAGAGATCAAAGACAAGTCAGGAATGGAAAATAAGGTTGCGGATCACTTATCCAGAATCCGAGAGAAGACCCTACAAGATGATCCTGCTTTAGAGATCAACGATTATTTTCCGGATGAACAAGTCCTTGCAATATCTGTGAAATTATCTGAAGAACCAATTTTTGCACTACATATGGAACCATGGTTTGCTGATTTTGTTAATTTTAAGGTCATCAAGAAAGTACCTCCTGATCTCACAAAACAACAAGTGAAAAAGTTCTTACATGATGCCAGGAGGTATGTATGGGATGATCCATTCCTGTATTTCCAATGTGCTGATGGAATCTTGAGAAGATGTGTATCAGAATTGGAAATCAAGGAAATTTTATGGCATTGTCACAATTCTGATTATGGTGGTCATTTTGGTGGAAATAGAACTGCACAAAAGGTATTGCAAAGTGGGTATTACTGGCCTACTCTTTTCAAAGATGCCAGAGAGTATGTGGAAAAATGCGAAAGATGCCAAAAGACAGGGAACATTTCCCGGAAAGATGAAATGCCTCTAAACACTATTATGGAGGTGGAATTATTTGATTTATGGGGGATTGATTTCATGGGACCATTTCCATCTTCCTATTCCAACCAGTACATTCTGGTAGCTGTGGATTACGTTTCTAAGTGGGTTGAGGCAACAGCTCTTCCTACTAATGATGCGAAGGTGGTTGTAAACTTCCTAAGAAAGAATATCTTTACCAGATTTGGAGTGCCAAGAGCAATCATAAGTGATGGAGGCTCTCATTTTTGCAATAAGCAGTTTGAAAATCTGTTAACAAAATATGGTGTCAAGCATAAGGTCGCTACACCTTATCATCCACAGACAAGTGGCCAAGTGGAAGTTTCCAATAGGGAACTGAAGCGAATCCTGGAAAAGACTGTCAGTATTTCTCTAAAGGATTGGTCAAAAAGACTGGATGATGCACTGTGGGCATACCGAACTGCATACAAAACTCCGATAGGAATGTCTCCCTATCAGCTTGTGTACGGGAAAGCTTGTCATTTACCAGTGGAGCTTGAACATAGAGCCTTTTGGGCTATTAAATTCCTAAACTTTGATGCCACAGCAGCTCTTGAGAAACGAAAGTTTCAACTGTTAGAGCTTGATGAGTTTAGGAATTCAGCCTTTGAAAGCTCTAGGATTTATAAAGAAAAAGCGAAGAAGTATCATGATAGCAAACTTAAACACAAGGAGTTTGAGCCTGGTCAGCAGGTATTGTTATATAATTCCCGATTGAAACTTTTTCCAGGGAAGTTGAAATCCAGGTGGACAGGACCTTTTGTGATTAAAAAGGTCTTTCCATATGGTACTGTGGAGATATCTTCCATGGAGGACGACAGACCCTTCAAGGTCAATGGCTCTAGATTGAAGTTCTTCCATGGAGGACCCGTAGTGAAACAAGTTGTGGCTTTGCGCCTTCATTCAATTGCAACTTAAATGAGGTAACCGTCAGGCTCGGGACGTTAAACACGCGCTAGTTGGGAGGCAACCCAACATTTTTATCCTTTTATTGTTTCTTGTTTTCATTTTTTTAGATAACCAGAGAAAAATTAAAAAAATTTGAATAAAAGAAGGAAGTGAAAATGCTCCAGAGAGTTTACGCTTGAAGCGTAGAACTCTGCGCTTCAAGCAGAGAAAAGAAACTTGGGACAGAGGGTCCACGCTCCAAGCGTGGAACCCTACGCTTGGAGCGTAGAAAATAAGTTGGAACAGAAGCTGGGCGCTTCAAGCGTGGGAATCCACGCTTGCAGCGCAGGAACCACACACAGGCAGTAGTCCCACGCTCCAAGCGTGGAACCCTACGCTTGGAGCGTGGAAAGGGAAGTTGAAGAGCCAAGGACAGCAGGTCTGCGCTCCAAGCGTGGGAATCCACGCTTGCAGCGCAGGAAAATCGAAAGGGGACAGTGGTCCCACGCTCCAAGCGTAGAACCCTACGCTTGAAGCGTGGGGATGGAATTTGAAAGGTCAACAGACAGAATGTCTACGCTCCAAGCGTGGAACTCCACGCTTGCAGCGTGGACAAGGAATTTGGATCGTCAGAGGCAGTAGGTCCACGCTTCAAGCGTGGAATCCCACGCTTGCAGCGTGGACAGGGTTTTAAGTGCGCAACCCTAGTTCCCAAGCGCCGCGCCCCACCCCCTTCCCCCATTTTTCTTTTATTTTCTTCCCCCCCCTCCTATTCCCCATTTCCCCCTCACTTTTTCCCCTTCCCTTCTCACTCTCTCCTTCGTCTCCCTCTCACTCCTCCCTCTTCCACTTTCCCTTTCCACCCCACCACTTCACCACACCACCACTTCTTCTTCACCCCACCACCACACACCGCATACCGTCGCTGTTCACCGCCACTATCCACCGCCACACCGCCATCATCTCCACCATAGTCTTTCTTCTCCACTGTTCACGTGAGGCTGGGCGCATTCTGAGAGAATTTCTGGCCAATGCTGATAAGAACACTGTCAATTCCACCCGAAGGAGTTGGGTGAGAGGGAAGGAAGTGCCATTTGATGCTGCGACAATTGAAGAATTCCTCCAAACTTCGTATGACCCTACGGCTGAGTGCGAGTTTGCCCGACTATTCAATCTGATGCAGCCGACAGAAGGGTATTATCGGCCGCCCCTCATAGCTGATGAAGTTCTCACCAATTCTCTGATGTACCCCGAAAAATTTACTAGGCTCAGCCTTACTGGTGAGGCTATCAGCTGGCACACTTTTGTGAATGCAACCGTTATCCCTTCTACGAACAAAAGTGATGTTAATGTCGAGAGGGCTGTGCTATATTATGTGCTGATGGGGGACAAAAATCTGAATATTGCTGCCATTTTATCTGACAGGATTGTCCACATGATTACCCAGAGCAAGGAAAATAATCTATTGGCTCACAGTTCTTTAATCTCCAATCTGTGTATTAAAGCTGGGGTTGAAATTCCTGCTAATGAGCCATTGGATGTAAAGGCTGAAAAGCCTATGACAAAGACTGCCTTGGAAGGATATTACAAGGAATCTGAAAAACATGCAGCATGGCTTCTCAATAGCCAGGGAAATCCTATACCCCCTCCAGAGCCACAGGATCCGCCAGTACCTCAGGCACCTCCAGCATCCCAGACATCAGCAGCATCCTCATCTGCTCGTCAGCCACTCTATGAGGACTCTCCGATCATACTCGAGATGCATGCCATGATGAAGGCCATGTGCTTGAAGATGGGGATTGATCCAGCCGATCCTCCTAGCTCTTTCCAGCAGTATACTATGGAGGAGTGATCATTGGCTGTTGTTACTTTTATTTATTTTCGGACATTGTTAAATTTTGTGTTTTGTTTTAAATGACCAATAGGATTTTGTTAGGGTCAAGTACTTTTTGGATATGAACATCTCAGGGTCTCTCTCACTGTTTTGCTGATATATTATTGTTAATGATGTGTGCTTTAATTGCGCAGCCGTTCTTATCGATTGAACTTAGTTATTGCTGGGGACAGCAATTTCTAAAATCTGGGAATGGTGGATGACCTTGCCCACCTGTTCTTGCACTTTAGCTGCAATTGTGGAACCACACTTCATTTCAGGGGAGATATTCGAACCAACTTACATTTTCAGTTGAAATATCTGTCTTAGCTTAAGCAATTTTAAAAATTCAGCAAAATTTTTTGAAATATGCCTGTATGTATGTTGTTTGGAATATGCCTATTGATAATCTCAGATTTAGATGTTGCTTCCTTAAACAAATGATTGAATTCATCTTCGGAAGTACATTAAGCTTTGAAAGTTTTGGCATGATGTCACTTGGCATGAGTAGAGATTAGAATTGTTCGTCTGTCTGAAATTATGTGCTAAGATTGATGATATGCCTGATATCTCTGTGAATTCTAGTCTGAAATCATAGCCTTGAGGTTTGAGCCTAGACAGTAAAATTTTTCTGAGAGGCCTCACTGTACTGACACTCTAGAACTTGGTTTGTTTCTCTACAAGGCATGCATTTTAACTGATATGATAAGGCAATTTGTTCTTGATAGCTCTGGCCATAAAGCTCACCTGTATAATTAATCTTCCATTGTTATCCCTTTGAGGTTTGAACCTATTCATTGGTGATTACCAAATTGTTGCTTAACCTATCCATGATGAACTTACCCTAAGTGAGATTGAACTACTGATTTTTCTCAAAAAGAGAGAAAATATCTAAGGTAAGCTCCACTACACTAAGCAGATTGAAAAGGGAAAAGAAAGAAAAAAAAAAAAAAAAAAAAGAAGAAAAGGAAAAAGGAAAAAGAAACACATGCGGGTGAAGCAGTGTGAATAAATTAGTCAAACATAGGAATTGACTTCCCGAAATTCTGTGGGCAAGTTAGTGGAGCAAAATTGATAAGTTCTCAGTGTCAATCTCATAGCATTTGAAGCCACTCTCCATACAAAATTCCTACCTTAGCCAGGCCAAATTAAAACCATTGAAAGTCCTTTGATCAGTTAAATGCATGTGTTTGAATCCTTCAATTTTAAGGATATTGAGAATATGATCAAGCCTATGGTAGTGTTTCAGCTGTGATGGTTATGTATGTCTGACACCCTAAAAACACAAAGAGTGAGAGTGATATAGTTTGTCTTGGTGAGGGATGTTCAGATTACATTCATGAAATTGCAGAGAATTGATGGCATCATCAGAATTCTTGCAGAATTCAGTCAGGCATGACATAATGGTTTCTTCAAGTGTTTTGTTGATATTGTGTTGAAACACTGCTGTACGAAGTTCTAAGTTTGAATCAGTTTATTGCTGAGGACAGCAATGTTTAAATCTGGGAATTGTTTGATATGCTCCCAGCATATATACTTTTATAGATCAAAAACAGCAGGAAATCAGATCTAAAACTGTATATAAAAGTGTATATGTGATGAAATTATTGAATAAAATTGTCAGACACTCTCTCACTCAAATTCTTCATGTTTACAGGAGGAAAATAACAAATAAAGGAGTAAGGAGAAGAATCAGACAGAAGCCCCACGCTCCAAGCGTAGGAATCCACGCTTGAAGCGTGGGAGGAGACTTCAGAACAGTGAGTCCACGCTGCAAGCGTGGAACTCCACGCTTGGAGCGTGGAAAAAGCAAAAATGGCAGAAGCTCCACGCTTGGAGCGTGGATCCTGCGCTCCAAGCGTGGGATTGAAAGAGACAGCTGTCAGTTGCGAGAAAAGGAGGATTTTTATGTTATAAAAAGGGCATAAGGCAACCCTAGGAGACACATCTGATTGCTACACAACTGAGATCGTTCGGAGGCGGAAGTTCTGAGAAAGATCTCTTCTTCTACCTTTCTGTAGTTCTTTTAGTTTTTGTTTTTCAATTGAACTTTGGATTCTAGCCATGATAATGGTTGGCTAGAACCTCTTTGCTGTAGTTAGGGTCACGAACCCTTGTGAACCCCTGATACAATGGATTGAGTTTTTATGAATATATTTATCTTTTGAATTTCGTTCTATTCTGTTCGTATTGTTATTGTTATTATTAGATCCGATCAATCTAGTAAGTAATAATAAATCTGAGGATTAGGGCCAACAAGAGGGATCTGAGGTCTTTAATCCGGAAAGGGGATAGAACGACGGTATGAACATGATCTAGACATAGACATGATTCATATTGTAGATGTTTCAATTATCGATCGTTATGCTTGATCTCATATAGGGCACCTCAAGGAATTAGGGTTCTATATGAGATTAAAGGGTTAATTCCTCAAGGGATTGAGAATTAACTATTGATACTTTTATCTGATAATTATCTAAGTTAACGATTTATATATGAATACTTAACTTAATCCAGAGTAAAAGGTGGGGATCATTGGTGAGTGTTCCCTACTACAGCGCTTTTCTCATATATTTTAAACCCTTATTTTAATTCTTATTCAAAAAGAACCAAAAACAAGTCTTTTAAATTTACAAATCAAATTTCCACACAATCCTGACATTCGTGTCAAAACCCTTTTGAAATATTTAATCTTAAAAGAAAGAGTTTTAATTGATTTAAACACACTCTCTGTGGATACGAACTGTGATTTATCACTGTATTACTTGCGCGATTCGGTACACTTGCCGAATCACATCAACATGTAACACAAAGGAATGGGTTGATCAGCCCCACACTAAGGAATTACATATAGAGTAATCGATAAGAATCTACATACAACTATGTAGCACATAACACATCTATATATATATTATCAGAGTTCCCTAACAAAACTGCTCTGATACCATAAAATGTAACAGCCCGTTGTACACCGGTATTGTTAACATTAATTATGATATTAAGCGCAGTTACAATCACAGCGATTCATTTATAAAAATGCGAATAAACTTTTTCCGATTAAAATCTGTGATCGTAACTGAAACATTAGCGGAAGACTTACTTAAACTATTTATACACTATTTTACTACATATAAGACACTAAAGGGTTCCCATAAACCCACTTAGCCAATTCCTCACTTTTACGTTTTTACCAACTTAACCAGACTCACTAATTTATCTTTTCTGCGAACACAAAA
Source organism: Gastrolobium villosum (assembly GCA_032173675.1). Lineage (NCBI taxonomy): Eukaryota > Viridiplantae > Streptophyta > Magnoliopsida > Fabales > Fabaceae > Gastrolobium > Gastrolobium villosum. Next base: position 84,330 of record JAVKPL010015033.1, on the reverse strand, counting down.
CAAAAATCCAAACCTAGACTCCAGGTTATTCTTTTTTCTTATTCAATTAACTTTCTAACAAGCTATCACACACTCGATTCCGAGCTCGTGAGCTCCGGTTATCGCCGTTTGGAGTTGGACAAACAACATTGCCCACCAACTCCAAAACAGCCCAAAACCTCCAATCTTCGCAGAATATTCTGCACCTAACCACAAGGCCACTGTCTCTCAAACTTCTACACCATAAACTAGACACCCAAAACTTCGATTTGATATATCGTATGCTTAATCTGACCAAGTAACGAAGCGGGAATTAATTTCCCAACACAGACCCGAATCTGCCCACTGGTGCTGGCCAGAACAGGGCAGATTGTGCCATCAGCCACCATGGGTTGCGCACACCACCAATGATTCTAGAATTTTGACACAACGTAGGGGACATCTTAAGCTTCAGAATGGCGTATGGCACGTCCCAATCGGACCACTGTGGAGAGAGATACGCTCTCCCGAAGTTCACCCAAAAACTGCCAATTCTACAGAAAATTCGCCAGAGTTTCCTTTGTATTTCCTAAAATCCCCAATTTTGCATAAGTTGTTTAACACTACAATTATACCTGAAATCCAGCAAAATCCAATGGGTGGCACACACAAGGACCAACAACGCCTTGGGGCACTTACAACCCAATCCAATTTACACTTAAAACATAAACAGTTCACTTTCAAATCTTTTATAGTTTCAATCACCAACTTTAAATTTCATGCATAAATCATCATACAGATAATCATAACTCTAAAATAGGCCTAAAGCCCTTCCATCATAATAAGTGTACATCCATGGTATATTTACAATACTGAATTACAATTACACTTACCACTTTAACTTCAATTTACAATAATCCACATATTACAACTTTACTTAACACATGAATTCTTAACTAAAATGACCAATATAATACACTGAAGCAAAATATGCATCACTACTCCACTCATCATCGCTGCTCCATATCCACTGGTACATCCTGAAATAAATTTCCCGAGACGGGGTGAGATATACAAATATATATCAGTAACCAAGAGGTTCTAGAGAAAACTCCGCCCAATAGTTCACTTCGATATATGTCAATAATATAAAACAACATCACTGTTATAAAACGGGATAAAGCAAGGGATTTAGAGAAAATGGGGAAATATCAGAAAACAACTACGACATGCAGGCTGGTAGCTACCAATGCCACGCCATGTCCTCGGCTATACGCCTATGGGTACTACCCCTGGCGTGTTCAGAGAACAACCCACCAAGGTACCCCTTCCAACCATATACACCCGAGACTACCTAGTGTGCTCCTATCCGGATAACACACCACGACCCTGGGTCAACTGGAACTCCCTCTAGGAGACCTATCCAGTGGCAGTCCGGAAACTTGCCCGAAGGCTAAAATATCTACTGGCCAGAGATCTGGTACATAAGTACCCACTGTGATAATGCATATGCATGCTCATGCTGTTCTACACTACTCATACACACTTCCTATCGTTGCCATCAACTAGCAAGGTGGAACACAAAAAGGGAACAATCCCCAGTACCAAGAGGTTACCTTTCTTTTTATCCGTCCACTGAGCTCTGCAGAAACTCCACTTATTGCTTGATACATAGGGAATGCCTACACAGACGACAATTCCACACACTTAGAACTTTAAACCACACATGAATTTCACAATAACATGTGTAAATCAATTCACTTACCTCAATCCACTTGGTCCAGGACCAAGGGAAATCCACTGTTTCACTGTTCCGAGTTTAAATCCACATACGGCAACCTATACAACTATGTATAGCCGTCAGTTTCAGTCAAAATACATCAAAATGCGAAAACGTCAAATTCTCACCTCACCACTAGGAGGGTTCGGCCACAACAGTGTATTTTTAGGATATATTTTTCTAAATTTTCTTTCTCATTTTATTACACTCACTCAGGTTACTAAAAGGTTAGTTCAATCGCCGTTTTTCCGTTTTACGACTTTTACGCAACGTTTTGCGAAATATTTCACTTTAGGCACATTAGGCCAATTTTAACACTTATTATTTTTGCATTGATCCTTCCACATTCCAATCACCACACAACCCATCTAATGACTTTTTCAACACACAACACATCACCAAAATTTTCCAAAACATCTTTTACTCACTTATACATAAATGGCCGAATTCTATGTTTAGCCAAACCACGGATTTCCACCAATTCTCATGGTCCACATCTCACACAATCACCATCATATAATCACACTACATTTCACCATACCACACATTAACACAAAATTCAAAATTCCATTTCATGCACTCAAATTTTTCTAAGTTAAATTTCACCATTTTTCGCTTAAAATTTTCATTGCATTTCTAGCATTAATACATCATTCTAAGACATTATCATCTAATAGACATTTTCCATTTGAGCTCTCTAACACAACATATCACAAAATCCCTCTTTAGGGTCCATAATCCAAATTCAAAAATCAACCAATGAAATGTTGAAATAACTTACCCAATTGCAAGGTATATGGCTCCTCCTAAGCATACTCCACCATTGGAGCACGAAAAAGCTTCATGAACACCAAAAATCTCACCAAAACTGCAACTGAAATGGGGCTAGATCTCCTCACACACTTTCTTTCAAGGCTAAACAAGGCTACCAATGGATTCAGAAGGTGTTTTCCATCAAGATTCAAGACAAGAATCGTTGAATTCGGTGGAGAAATGGCCAAGTTATGGCCAAAGGAAATTTTGCATAAAAATGGTGGGGAATGGGCTGTGATGTGCGCACAAGGAGAGAGAGAAAAGGAAGGTGAGTGGTGATGAATAGTGATTTGGGGTGTTTTAATTGACTTTAAGTGGAAACAGGTCTCACGCGATTTAAAACTTATCCGAATTTCTCTCCGATCTCACTAAACGTCCACAAATTTAAAACCTATTTAGAAATTCTAATTTTTAAAATTAACTAAACTCCTTTAATTTTACTCACTCAGATAAATCCGGTTCGGAAAAACACTGCTTTAAGCTACAGCGCGCTCCGTTGGCACGCTTCCACAAATTGACTTAAATTCATCAAATATTATCAGAAATCATATTCTTATTTCTATGGACCATTTAAAATTCATATTTGGAACCTAGAGCTCAAAATTCCACTGTCACGTTTTACGGTGCAATCTGACTGCGGTATTTTTACCCGCGAAAAACACTATTCACTGATTTTTCTGAAACTTGCATGTCCACTCAATTTTCCGTTCTGAATCCATTTCCAGGCTTATTTTCATCATCTGAGACCTTCTGCTCAACTTTTATCTTCCTAGGGTTGCGTGTTGGCTAATTACCATTTTGTCCTTTCTTTGTATTTTGGCCTAATCTTTGGGATTTTCACTAATCCTTCACTTAATTACTCACTTAACACTTTAATTTCTTAATTTAGAATTGTGAGGTGTTATAGTGTAGGCATTCCCTGTATATCAAGCTGTAAGTGGAGTTCTACGGAGCTCAGTGGACGGATAAAAAGAAAGGTAACCTCTTAGTACTGGGACTTGTTCCCCTTGTGTGTTCCGCCATACCCGTTGAGGGTGATGGCAGGAAGTGTGTATGAGTAGGGTAGAACAGCATGAACATGCAAATGCATTATCACAGTGGGTACTTATGTACCAGATCTCTAGCCAATAGATATTTTTAGCCTGCGGGCAAGTTTTCCGGACTGCCACTAGATAGGTCTCCGAGAGGGAGTTCCAGTTGACCCAGGGTCGTGGTGTGTTATCCGGATAGGAGCACACTAGGTAGTCTCGGGTGTATATGGTTGGAAGGGGTACCTTGGTGGGTTGTTCTATGAACACGCCAGGGGTAGTACCCATAGGCGTATAGGCGAGGACATGGCGTGGTATTGGTAGCTACCATCCCGCATGTCATAGTTGTTTATGATATTTCCCCTTTTCTCTAAATCCCTTGCTTTATCCCGTTTTATAACAGTGATGGTGTTTTATATTATTGATATACATCGAAGTGAACCATTGGGTGGAGTTTTCTCCAGAACCTCTTGGTTACTGAGATATATCTGTATATCTCACCCCGTCTCGGGGCATTTATTTCAGGATGTACCAGTGGATATGGAGCAGCGGGCAAGAAGCCCGCATGATGATGAGTGGAGTAGTGATGCATATCTCGCTTCAGTGTATTATATTTGTCATTTTAGTTATGATTTCATTTGTTAAGTAAAGTTGTAATATGTGGATTATTGTAAATTGAAGTTAAAGTGTAAGTGTAATTGTAATTCAGTATTGTAAATATACCATGGATGTATGCTTAGTATGATGGAAGGGCTTTAGGCCTATTTTAGGTTTATGATTATCCGTATGATGAATTGTGCATGAAATTGAAAGTTGGTGATTGAACCTATAAAAGATTTGAAAGTGAACTGCTTATGTTTTAAGTGTAAATTGGATTGGGTTGTAAGTGCCCCAAGGCGTTGTTGGTCCTTGTGTGTGCCACCCATTAGATTTTGCTCGATTTCAGGTATAATTGTAGTGTTAAACAACTTATGCAAAATTGGGGATTTTAGGAAATACAAAGGAAACTCTGGCGAATTTTCTGTAGAATTGACAGTTTTTGGGTGAACTTCGGGAGAGCGTATCTCTCTCCACAGTCGTCCGATTGGGACGTTCCATATGCCATTTTGAAGCTTAATATGTCCCCTACGTTGTGTCAAAATCCTAGAATCATTGGTGGTGTGCGCAGCCATGGTGGCTGATGGCACAATCTGCCCTGTTTTGGCCAGTACCAGTGGGCAGATTCGGGTCTGTGTTGGGAAATTAATTTCCGCTTTGTTACTTGGTCAAATTAAGCATACGATATATCAAATCGAAGTTTGAGGTGTCTAGTTTATGGTGTAAAAGTTTTAGAGACAGTGGCCTTGTGGTTAGGTGCAGAATATTCTGCGAAGATGGGAGGTTTTGGGCTGTTTTGGAGTTGGTGGGTAATATTGTTTGTCCAACTTCAAACGACGATAACCGGAGCTCACGAGCTCGGAATCGAGTGTGCGATAGCTTGTTAGAAAGACAATTGTATAAGGAAATAGGATAACCTGAAGTCAAGGGTTGGATTTTTGTTTTTTGTCCGTAGAAAAATAAATTAGTGAATCTGGTTAAGTTGGTAAAAACGTAAAAGTGAGGAATTGGCTAAGTGGGTTTATGGGAACCCCTTAGTGTCTTGTATGTAATAAAATAAAGTTTATAAATAGTTTAAGTAAGTCTTCCACTAGTGTTTCAATTACGATCACAGATTTTAATCGGAAAAAGTTTATTCGCATTTTTATAAATGAATCGCTGTGATTGTAACTGCGCTTAATATCATAATTAATGTTAACAATACCGGGGTACAACGGGCTGTTACAATACTCATGCATCAATCCTTCTGTAAAATCTGATTTTTTTTTCTTCTCTGCCTCCATAATTGGATTAGAGAATGCCCATTCCATCTCTACTTGCTATCTGAGGTTGAGAGTTCGGTTTGCTTACTGTGTCCTCAGCCATCATGTGTTGTGCCATCCCATTGCTCTAATTAATGCTAACTTGGTATGCTCGGCTATATGGTAATTGCTATTAGTGCAGTTGTGATCATTTTTCTGCAGAACTCTCATGTTTCTATTGGCTGTGTTATCCATCTACATACTCACAGTTCCATTTATTGGCTGCCTTGATAAAATGAAAAATCTGCATCATATCTTAATGCAACTCCATATTTCGTGCATCATTAGTATCCATCTTTTGCCATATTAATGCATCATCCAAGCTCACTTCCTGAATATGATCATAGACCTATTAGTATATGCCTATCACCCACTCTCATTTGCTACTCATACACTCAATTGTATTTACAAATGTCGTGCTATTTAATTTCAACTAATCAAAGTCTTTAAATTCTCATGTGAATGAGTTTCTTGCATCACCCACTATGCTGAATTCCTCCATGGCTGTGCTACTGTCTCCTATAAACTCATGCATCCTGTTATACCTATTGCCTTATGATTCTTGGATATTTTCACTCTTCTGATATGCATACTGCTTTATGCCCTCTTCCTACCTTCTCATATCATCTATTTTGATTTCATTATAATCATAGCTGTCTAATTTTATCCTTGTTTCACAGGTAAATTTCATGGCTGCCACTTCCAACTCCAAACGCAAAAGAACTACTCTCCATGGAAGATACTTCTCCACGGCCAAACAACTTGCCTCTTTCCGGAAGACATAAGCAAAGGAAAAGCTCATCAAGCCAAAGTATCTCGATATCAAGTTTTGGGACAATGAAGGGTTTGAAATCTGTGATCTATTAAGTCGCAGCCATCTGCTTCAAATATCTATTATCCAAGAACAATATGTGGAGAATATGATTCGCGCCTTCTACACTACTATATCCTTTGCAAACAACACTCTCAAAGATGAAATTAAAAGGCACTCCATCACTGTTCCTCCTACTGAGTGGCCTAGTCTAATTGGTTGTCCCTTTGGCGGCCGTACAGAAACTGAAGTACTCTCTGACTTTGACAGGTCCACATTTATTCCAACAATTGTGGAACCTGGGATCCATCTCACAAAATCAAAGTTCAGTGTTAATCACCTCACAATGGACAATCGGATCCTTCACTATGTTGTCACTCATATTCTGTGTCCTAGAGCCTCCAACCACGCTGTGGTGTATGAATCTGATATGCTTCTTATGTGGGTTATTCGATCAGGCATCGACTTCAACTGGCCACTTTTCTTCTGCTCTATGATAATGAAAGCCCAGTCTTCCGGTGCTCTTCTGTATGCCACCCTCATTTATCGCATTATGCGATTTCAGCAAATTGATGACGACGGTGAAATCATGATCAAAAAATTGCACTCCTTTGGAGAACACCAGCTTGCTCAAATGCATATCAAGAAAGTTTGTGGTGTATGGGGCCGTCAGACTGATCCTCCTGCCGCAGATGACTCTCCTCAGGACATTCCCATGGACGCTCCCTCCCAGGCACCTGCCCCCGCTGATGCCTCTTCTTCTGCGGACCATTCCATGGCTTCTATATTAACATCTCTTACATCATTGATGACCACCATGCAGTCTAGCTTTGCTTCATTAGGGGCTGGCATCTCTACTCTTCAAGCCCGTCAGACTAACATGGAGTACCGCCTCAAGTGCATTGAGGACCACCTTGACGTTCCTCCTCTTCCATCTCTACCTCCACCTGGCTCTGATGACTCTTAGTCCCGGATTTTATTTTTTGCTTTTGAACCTATATTCTGCTGTGCTATTTTGGCTATTATGCATCTAGGACTCTAACTTTATGGACTCTGGCTGTTTAGATTATGGTCTATTATGCACTTTCCTGAATTATTCTGCTTTCCTTCTAGTTTAGTGCATGGATTTCTTTACGTTTTCTCTATATCCATTCATGCTTTTTGATGTTGCCAAAGGGGGAGAAAAATACGTAAATTGAGAAAACCATAGGCATATATGACGTGGATCGGCAAGTGTACCGAATCGCGCAAGTAATAAGTAGTAAGTAAGGTCGAATCCACAGAGAGTGTATCTAAATCAATTAAACTATTCCTTTGATGATTAAATATTCCAAGAGATTTTTGACACGAATGAAAGGATTGTGTGGGAATTTAAATTGTAAAATAAAACGTATTTTTGTTCTTTTTGAGTATTTGAAAATCAACAACAATGAAAGTTTGGAAATCTATAAGAAAACGCTGCAGTTAGAGAACACTTACCAATGATCCCCACCTTTTACTCTGGATTAAGTCTAAATATTAATATGTATATCGCAAAATTTAGATAATTATCAGATAAAAATATCATTAGTTAATTCTCAATCCCTTGAAGAATTAACCCTTTAACCCCATATAAAACCCTAATTCCTTGAGGTGCCCTATATGAAATTAAGCATAAAGCTTGATAACTAAAACATCTACAATATGAATCATGTCTATCCCTAGATCATGTTCATACCGTCGTTCTACCCCCTTTCTGGATTAACCACCGCAGATTCCTCTTGTTGGCCCTAATCCTCAAATTTACTATTAATTACTAGATTGATCAGATCTAATAATAACAATAACAATACAATCAGAGTAGAACGAAATTCAAAGTATATATATATAAATATAAACTCAATCCATTGTATCAGGGGTTCACAAGGGTTCGTGACCCTAACCACAACAAAAGGGTTTAGCTAAACATAGTAATGTTTGCTAAACAACAATTTCTCATAAAAATAGAAGAACTACAGAAAGGTAGAAGAAGATGTTTTCTCTCCAAATCTCCAGAGCCTTGCCTCCTCTGATTCAGAATGACCTAATTTTTGTTTTACAATGACCAATGTGTGTTTTAGGGTTGTCTTTTGCCCTTTTATACTCCCCATGGGCCTTCTTTTCTCGCAACTGACAGCTGTCCAATTTGCATCCTCCGCTTGGAGCGCAGGATCTACGCTCCAAGCATAGAGACACTGTCTGATTTTCCTTGGCTATGCTTCAAGCGTAGGATTCTACGCTTGAAGCGTAGACTCACTGCTTGGGTCTCCTCCTACGCTCCAAGCGTTGATTTGGACGCTCCAAGCGTAGAGATACTGTCTGATTTTTCCCTGCTCCTTTATTTGACCTTTTTCTCCTATAAAAACAAAGAATTCAAGTGAGAGAGTGTCAGAACAAGTTTTATTCAATAATTTCACAATATATACACCTTTATACATAATTTTAGATCTGATTCAATCATTTTTTATCTATAAAAGCATATATGCTGGGAGCATATCAATATATTAAGGTAAAGAGGGGGAGAATAAAACTTAAATATAAAAGGGAGATTACATGAAATCTAACTTTTTCACCTTTTATATCAATCATACTTTAAGGGGGAGTCTCTATTCTGCATTTGTTCTAAAATTCATGCTATACTAATCCTTTTCTCAATTTGAGTTTGTCATCATCAAAAAGGGGGAGATTGTGGAACCAATGCACTCCACGTAAAGAGTATAAAGGTTCAATGATTTTGATGATAACAAACAAGCATGGAAAGAAGGCTTCAAGTTGCAACAATCAAAAAGAAGCAAACATCCAACAATCATGAAGTCCTTCAAGAGAATAATCTAAGTCCAAGAATTATCAAGTAATATACTTTAGGACTTAGTATTAATTGTAAGGGTAACTCACTTCTTGCATGAATAAGCTCAAGCGCATTTTTGCTAAAATACATGCATTAAATTACCATTTGATTTTACAAAGGATTTATAAGATTACTCTTTCATATAAATATATTTGAAAAGGTCCTAGAATATTTTTAAACGCATTTCCAGCCATTTTAAAAGGTTGGGAATCGATTCCCTGTTATAAGGAATCGATTCCCACTCATCTGAAAGGTTGGGAATCGATTCCCACTCATAGGGAATCGATTCCTTCTGCACCAGAGGACGAAAATAACGGTCATTAACGGCTAGTTTTGCAAAATGAGTGTGCAAATGGTCATGGCGGGCCTCTATAAATAGAGACCACTGTTCCCCTTGATGGCACACCTCTCTTGATCATAATCTTTGCTTTATTTCACATCATTTGCTTACTTTCTATCATCTTGATCATAAATCTTTCTTGAGCTTTATTCTTGTGAGAATATCAACACCCATAGTTCTTCAACTTGTATTATTTGTACTTTGAGAGTACTTAGCTATTGCTTAAAACACCTCCATTGGATTTCTTGAATAGTTAGAGGAGTGAACTCTATACTAGAAAGGTCACCAAATTCCTAAGAAAATTTGGAGTGAAAAATTGTGAGGCATCAAGAGCCCGAATTCTTGAAAGGTTGTAGAGGTTTGTCAAGCACCCTCAAGCTTGATAGTTAGTGAAAAGAATTGATCGAGCGGCTTCAGTCTGGACGTAGGTCACGGCGGTGGTGACCGAACCAGGATACATCTAGTTTGCAATTTCTCCAACCTTTACCTCTTTACTTTATTATTGAAATTGCATCTTTAGATTGTCTTTATTCACTCGCTTGCTTACTTGGTTGATCTCTACACTTGTTCTCATATTTAGATTTTTCCTTATTAAATCACTTTATTGAAGAAATAGTCTTTAAAATATCAAAGGAGGCACTTTGCGAAAAGATTTTGTAAAACTCAATTCACCCCCCCTCTTGAGTATTGAAGCCACTTGTCCGACAAACCCCTCGAGCTCTTGCTGTCCTAAGGGCCCCAGATGTAATGATCCACCGATCAGAGAATCCACCCATATGATCCATGCCGTAAAATGACTTACTACTAGCTGTCCCTATTCTAAAGTCACCCCCCAAATGTTTCTTCTTTGTGCATTTACATAATTTATCTCTACCATAGTAACCGTTACACCAATGTGGAACACTTCCTCGTTTCTCATTACTCATATCAAATACTACTAGTCTCCGGGAACTTAACCCGCACAGAGGTAGCTATACACTCCTGACACATAGGCCCCACTGAGATCTTCCTATTATCCAATCATATTACATGCACCCAGTGCACAGAGAAATTTATACTCATAATACATCTGTATATAACAGCAAAACTGGTACTCCGTACACTCCAGATCACACATGGACCCAGTCCATTTGGTGTCTGTATCACCTCTGTATATAACATCAAAATATCTTTGGTATATTCATATGGCTACCCCCAATAATCTTAGAAGTAGTGGTATAATATACACCTGTTACATATAAGTTAATTCATTTTACTCTCTCGTGTCATTCTTCTCACTGGTAGTTTATTTTCGTTTTGGTTACCCATCGGACCTGGTTATAACATAGTCTCTATTCCATAAATCCTAAATTTTCTCAAAGTTCTGTACACATCTCACATATCTTAGTATAAGTATCATATTTCCCATCACACAGGGATCTTCTAATCATTTCCGTCGAATCACAGAGAACTACTTCACCTCAATCCTAGCACTGAAATTTACATTAATCCTTGCACTAAAATTCTACATCAGTCCTTGCACTTAAAACTACTTGTTCGTCCTTGCACTGACAATTATACCTCAGCTCACTAACTAATCTTATCATTTTCATCTTGACATTACACATTAACTCTTTTGCTAACCACATAATTCGATACTCTATGCACATTTTATACATCAATTCTTTCGCTAAGCACTTAATTTCACACTTTATTGCACTTAGTTCACACACTAACCACACGGTTTCACATTAGGTTGTACCTTAGCTCATTCTCTAATCATATCATCTCACCTTATTGTTATACAAGAATAACCCGCAAAATCATGTCATCGTTCTAGTCCATTGCCTACTACGGCTCACATAACACACGTTCAATACTGTAGAGCAACTCATCAATTTTCCTGATCACTTCCACCCTTGGTGGTTGTAAAATATCCCTTTACCTTGAAAATACCTCTACTCCGTCTATCACTCCATGTCAAATACCAATATTTTCACAAGCGCACTACTATTAGTAGTACTTGTATATATACCACAATATCATAATTTCTTTACAATTCTCATTACTTTCGTACAAATGACTGTACATCTCAACCATCCTATTCATTTATCACTGACACATCTGCCAATTTGAGTCGACATTCATTAACTACAATAGCTTTTTCATTGTACATTTATTTTGTGCCATCCATGGCGATTCCTTCACTTTTCCTTATACATATTACACATAATAATATACACATAATTAGTTCACCTCACTTATGTTTAGTCAACACTATCTCTTTATGGAATTTCATCCCATATTTCAATATCTCTCACATTACCAATCTACCAGCATCATACTTTCAAGTGGTCAAATCCCATAGGATTAATCATCAAATATTCTATTTGTTTCTCTGCTTGAACCATCCCAATTCATTCAAGTGTACACCACCTGTCCTGGTCTCATAACTTCTAATTAAACATAACGTATTTAACTCATACATACGCATATCTGTTCTCATTTCTCAATAATTCCTCAGGTTCAAAACCTCTCGCCTTGATGAAGTCTATTCACCAAGTCCACTTGTACATGATTTTCTTACTATACTACACATATACTTGGAATTTCGCCAATCTCATAAGCTCATCTCAATTATATGTTTATTTTTCATAGTACTGCAAAGTTCGTCTATGCTCATATTGTACATATCATAACTTTGTACACCACTTTTGCTTATAATACAATTTTCTTTTAACTTTCATCAAGAGTCAGACAAATATTTAAGTCTGTTTTTCTTATGCCTTCTAATATTCATACTTTACTTACTGCCGTCACTTGTCCATGGAGCAGTTAACACTGCAGCCACAACATCAGGCTAAAGACTCACATACGGTGCTCCAAGGTTACTACGCAGGCTTCTTACGATGACCACACATGTAACACAAAGGAATGGGCTGATCAGACCCACACTAAGGAATTACATACACAGTAATCGATAAGAATCTACATACTGTTAGCATATGGGTGTCCTAGAGACAATCTTTTGATTAAATAAAGGACACTAGATGTAGAACTTTATTTGTCGCAAATAAATGTAAGCACTATTTATTCAGTTTCATATTGTGTCTCGATATTACTGTTAATATTATATGAATGAACTGGATAAACCCCTTGGAATAGAACAGGTATCTCTTGAGTATCTGTGATGAGATCACGATCATGAGGATTCAAGGATATTGCATGTTTATTCCTAATTATATGTTCCTAGTCTAGAGACACTGAGTTTGGGGATCAGTGATCTCGAGTAAAGACTAGTACGACTTATCTACTTGTATATGGATACAAGGTAAAGACCTCATGAGCTGCAGATATGGAGATATCTTAGCTAAAGTCGTGGGTGGACCTATAAGAGTATAGCTCGCACTGAACAGACCCAAAAAGAGACTCTATGAGGAAATCTCACAGATAGTGTCATTAGAGTAATCTCTTTATGTTTGGGTGTGTCTTTCCTTAGACCAGAAGTTATTACCTAGACTGTGTTCTTGAAGGCATGTTTTGATTGTATACCTCGTCTGCCTGAAACATGGAGACTCATAGGTATACTGTTGGGCGTGTCCTTAAAGGGCACAGGGCTAGGGTAATAAGCTGAAGGAATTCGTCAAATCTCTTTGAGAGATTAGGTTATCTGTAAACCGGAGAAATCGGGATGACATTTACAGGGACTCGGGAATCTATGCATAGTAAAAGAGATCATGAGATGATCTGCCTTTAGAGTCAGTAAATTGAAGATTCCCTATTTCGAATAAAGCTTACCCTAAACCGCAGGGGTTGATACATTTCCTTACCCTAGGTTAATGGGAAGATAACCGAGACGAAGGGAAATACATACGGTAACCAAATATGTGCAATAGGATGATCAAGTCATTAATCTGACTAGTTCTGGGGCAACAAAGCATTGCTAGTGCTCTGTGTTGTCATTAATTGGGTTGTGGGCTTGTTGGGCCCAAGCCCAGTTATGTCAGTAGCTAAGTTGGACCTAATGGGTCACACACTAACACCTTGTAGTTATGATGGACTAGCTTTAAAGGTATTGGGCCTAATAATGTTATTAGCCCAAGAAGCTGTTTGGAAGCCCACCTAAATGGGTGGGTGGTGCATGGAGTTTAGTAATGGGCTTGGATAGTCCAAGCCATTACTAATTAATTTAATTAGTTAAATTAATAATCAAATATTTGAATTTCGAATTTTGAATTTGAAATTTGAATTTTGAAATTTGAATTTAGAATTTGAATTTCGAAATTCGAATTTTGAATTTGAAATTTGAAATTTGAAATTTGAATTTTAAAATTTGAATTTGAATTTGAATTTTGAAATTCGAATTTTGAATTTGAAATTTGAACGTTTGAATACAAGTGTTTGAATTCGAATTTGAATTGGTTTTGAAAAGTTGTTTCATAACAAAAGATAAGACAGGATCTTATTGGAGCATATTCCTTGGATGAAGAAGCATCTTTGGAGGCTCTCCCTAGGCTGTTTGGTGCGCCACTTTTAAGTGATAAGAGTGTTATCTTATCACTTAAAACAAACCTCCATTCAGATTTGGTGGTTGAGGGAATCAGTGGGTAAGTTGATTCAAATTTTGAATGCAACTGCTCAATGTATTTGGACCCTTTATAGGGCTGAATTATGCGCATGAAAACTATATACTATATGATAGTTTATGAATTTAAGTTTAAATTAATTTGAATTTAAATTCATGTGGATAAGATTGGAGGTTGTTGGCAAAGTTTGTTTTGCAACAGCTCCACCTTATCACACTGTTTCATGCACAACTTTCAAAGAAATTTGAAAGTTTGTTTTTCATTTTGAATGAATGAATTCCCTCCTCCTCTCCAAAGGGTGCGCATAAATAGACATGTTCATTTCCTTAGGTTTCATTGGAAAACCAAGCCAACTCTCCTCCTCTATGCACCATTCTGTAGGGTAGCTCAGTACACCTTTCCAAACAGGATACCTAGCCTCCACCCTCACCACTTGTGCGCATAGCAAGCCTCATTGTGGTGTTCATCTGGTGGCTTTCAAGAAAGAGTTCTTGCATCATAGACGAACGGTGGTGTGGATCACCATTAGAGGATTTGAACCCTTCAAGCCTGACATCTCATCTCCCTGACTGATCAGGCCAAAACAAGGTAACATCATGCTGTCTTAAAGCATGGATCTATGAGTGCATGTATGTTCCGCAGTAAAATTTTTGTTTTACACCTTACATGCATCGGCCTTCAAATGCCAGTTTACTTTCAAGTGGTATCAGAGCCCGGTTGCTTTACCATCAACGGGTGATGGTACCTTGTTTGTGAAAAGAGTCTTTCACAGTCAAAAATCTTTAAAGGGTTAAAGTTTAAATTCTGCATGTGGATTTTGAATCACAAATCCTTTAAAGTGTTAAAGTTTTTGTTTTTATGAACATGAAAATTTGATTCTGTGTTCATAAAACATTATGCATCATGGTTTAGTTTCTTTTCTTTATGAAAGTTCTAAAAGGAACACCCTTTTTGAAAGGGTAGATTCGGCCATGGAGGGTACTAAGAGTACCTTGAATGATTTCTTATTTTTCTCCATGAATTGTGTCATGTTTATATGCATGAAATTTTGTGAAAAATTTATCATATAGTTACCTATATGATTCGGCCATGTAGGGATATATGGCTACATGCATGGTTTAATTTTGTTTTCTTTAAGAAAGAATTAACAAAATTTGAATTGAAATTGTTTTTAAATTCGGCCAATGAGAAATTTAAGATTATGAATCTTGATGTTATTTTGATGTTTAAATGTTAAATGTCAAAATACATGTGAAAATGTTATGTGATAATATAATGTTTGTGTTTGCAAGTTTTGAACTTTTCAGGTACAAACAGGAAGGGGATGGTCATGGTGCCCGGATTTGAATTTTTTTGAATTTTAAATTTATGTGTAATCGCGCATTTTAATTTACAAGTATATTTGTAATTTAAATTTTGTAATTTTGTTCCTCCAAAGTGTTATGGAGTTTCTTTAATTATTTGTAATTAGAGAAATAGGCTAGTGGCGTATAGACGACAAGCGGCCGTTGCTTAAAGAAGCAAAAAGGACAAAAGCGCGAGCACCATGACTATATCAATATAAATTGTTTATATGCATGTATGATTAGAAGGTCTAGTATGCATGAATTGGGCAAAGCGCGTTTTGTATGGTTATTATGTTTGTCCAATAGCGACTAGTGTATACCGATAGATGTTTGACATAGGTAACGACTAGCATGATAACTTACAATATGCGTTTGATGGGACCTAATTAACCCCAAGATAAAAGGAACCCTTAAAAGGAATAAATAATTAAGCATATGATTATCTCCATCCACCAATGCTACTCAAAACTCTTCTACGTAGTGGTGCTCCACAACTCAGTTGGGACCCACTATTTCGTTGGGCTAGAGTAGTGTTTGAAGTGTAAGACACTTAGGGTGCTGGTTTAATGCTTAACTAAGACATAAGTTGCAGGCACAGCCGGACTTATGTGCTTAGGGTAATGGTGCTAGGTTGGTTGCATGAGATGCACCACTAAGTGACAAAGAGTTGTCAACCTAAAGTTAAGAGAGGGTATGAGATACTGTTGATAAAGATCAACCCTTTATTTAAATTAATCTTGCGGTCTCAGATGGAGGTTAAAATAAATAACCGCACTCTTAAACCCACTAAGGTAAAATCTAAAGTAGATTAACCCTAAGTCAAAAGGAAGGGTCATTGACTTAGATAAAATAGTGGGAGGGGCAAATTATTTCAAGTCTTTAATAATTTGCTTTTAACTACATAACCGTATATTAACTAAAACTATCTTTACATCCTTTTCAGCTTATAGTATGACTAATCCACTGTCACTGCGTTCAATACTCGATACGAATAAATTGACCGGTTCGAATTTTATGGACTGGTATCGAAACCTAAGAATAGTTCTAAGGGCCGAAAAGATTGCCTACGTTTTAGATGCTGTAATACCCGTAGCTCCACGGGAAGGGGAAGAAGGGTATGCGGAATTTGATTTCGTAACCCATCAACAGCACTTGGATGACAATGTGATGGCAGTATGCATCATGTTGGCATCCATGTCGCCTGAACTGCAAAAGCAGCATGAGCATATGGATGCTCCCTCTATTATCGTACATCTCAAGGAGTTGTATGATATTAAAGGCAGGCATGAGAGGTATGAGGCCTCAAGAGAACTGTTCTCTTGTAGGATGACTGAGAGCATGTCTGTTGCCAGCCATGTTCTCAAGATGATCGGGCTGATTGAGAAGCTAGGAAACCTAGGCTTCATCATGGATGCCGAGCTAAGTAATGACTTAGTCCTCACCTCACTTCCACCTTCCTTCAGTCAATTCATCATGAATTACAATATGCATGGGATGTAAGTGAGCTTGCCTGAGTTGTTAAGCATGTTAACAACAGTTGAAGTGTCTATCAAAAAGGATAGGACACGGGCTCTTTTGATTGGTGGGCCTAGCAAGGCCAAGGGAAAGGGTAAGGAGCCTGCAAAAGGTGACCCCCTTAAGCCCAAAGGAAAATCCAAGAAGAAGAAGGGCAAGAAGAAGGGTAAGAAGGCACCTAAGGACAAGGGTGATGCTGAGTGCTTCCATTGTGGCAAGAAAGGCCACTGGAAGAGGAATTGTCCAGACTACCTGAACAATGTGAAGGACAAGAAGCATGGTGATGCTTCTTCCTCAGGTATTTTCATGATTGAGATAAATTATTCTTATGCTAATCCATCCTCATGGGTATTGGATACCGGATGTGGTTCTCATATCTGCAATATGTTGCAGGTACTTAGGAGCCCAAGGAGATTGGATAGAAACGAGGTGGATCTCCGCGTTGGTAATGGAGCAAGAGTTGTTGCTCATTCAGTTGGAGATGCTGACCTTATTTTGCCTACGGGCCTTTTATTGCATTTGAATAATTGTCTTTATGTTCCGCAAATTTCTAGAAACATTATTTCAATTTCTTGTTTAGAACAAGATGGATATACTTTCAGTATTAGGAATGGTACTTTTTCTATCATTTTGAATGATATGGTTTACGGTACTGCTTCTTTAATAAATGGATTGTATGTGTTGGAAATGGGAAATGAAGTGCTCAATATAGATGTGAAACGACCTAGGACGGATAATCAATCTTATCTTTGGCACTGTAGACTAGGGCACATAAATGAAACAAGATTGTCTAGGATGCATAGAGATGGATACCTGGACTCCATGGATTTATCCTATGGACAGTGTGAATCTTGTCTAGCTGGGAAAATGATTCAACAAAAGCCAAAAGGGCTTGAGAGTCATAGGGCTAGAGAGTTATTAGAACTCATTCATACTGATGTATGTGGCCCAATGTCTATTGAGGCTAGAGGTGGATATTCTTATTTCATTACCTTTACAGATGACAAATCAAGATTTGGGTATATATACCTAATGAGATATAAATCTGAAGCTTTTGAAAAGTTCAAAGAGTTTAGGAATGAGGTGGAGAAACAGCGTGGGAAGATGATTAAGACATTACGATCAGATCGTGGTGGTGAATATTTGAGCCACGAGTTTCAGGGTTATCTGAGAGAAAATGGAATTCTCTCACAATTTACCGCTCCTTACACACCACACCAAAACGGTGTCTCCGAAAGGAGAAACAGGACCTTGTTAGACATGGTTAGGTCTATGATGAGTGAGACTCAACTTCCAAAATCGTTTTGGGGATATGCCTTAGACACCGCGGCATACCTTCTAAATAGGGTACCGTCTAAATCTGTTCAGACCACACCATATGAGATATGGAGTGGTAAGAGACCCAACCTGAGTTACCTCAGGGTATGGGGATCGCCAGCTTATGTCAAAGCGTTGACATCAGACAAGCTTAGTGCTAAGAGTACTAAATGTCTATTTGTGGGGTATCCTAAAGGTACTAAGGGATACTACTTCTACTCCATGGAAGAACACAAAGTGTTTGTTTCAAAGAATGCTGAGTTCCTTGAGAAGGATTTGATCTCTCAAGGAGGCAGTGGGAGTAAGATTGATCTTGAAGAAGTGCAAGATCCGCAAGAACAGATTGAGGAACCCGAGTCTACTCCGCAGGCGACGTTCTCCAATGGAGAAGTAAACACACAACTCCGTAGACCTACGAGGGTCATCCATCCACCTGAAAGGTACGGGTTTGTGATTGAGAATCAGCAAACTGTTGAGGATGATGAACCAAGTAACTACGAGGAGGCGGTCAAAGATGTTGACTCCTCAAAATGGCTTGAAGCCATGGAATCTGAAATGGATTCGATGTATCAGAACAAGGTACGGACCTTGGTTCCTAAACCACAAGGAATAGTTCCTATTGGTAATAAATGGGTCTTTAAAAGAAAGACTGATGCAGATGGCAACGTTCAGACCTACAAAGCTAGGTTGGTGGCGAAAGGGTATCGTCAAAGACAAGGAGTTGACTATGATGAAACTTTTTCACCAGTTGCCATGATCAAATCTATTAGGATCATGCTTGCAATAGCAGCATACCACGACTATGAAATTTGGCAAATGGATGTCAAGACCGCCTTCTTGAATGGGTTCTTGAAGGAGGAAGTGTACATGACACAACCTGAAGGCTTTGAAAATAAAGATCAGGTGCATATGGTATGCAAACTACAAAGGTCAATATATGGGCTAAAGCAAGCATCAAGGAGTTGGAATATACGTTTTGATGAAGTCATTAAGAGTAACGGTTTTATCAAGAACGAGGATGAACCTTGTGTTTACAGAAAGGTAAGTGGGAGTAATGTCGTCTTCCTAGTGCTTTATGTAGATGACATATTGCTAATAGGAAATGACATCCCCACATTAAAAATAACGAAAGAGTGGCTTTCAGAAAACTTTACCATGAAGGATTTGGGAGAGGCAGCCTTTATACTCAGTATAAAGATCTATAGAGATAGATCCAAGAGGCTGCTGGGTTTATCTCAATCCACGTACGTTGACAAGATGCTAAAGAGGTTTAGCATGGAAGGGTCGAAAAGGGGTTTTCTTCATGTCAGTCATGGGGTACACCTATCAAGGGCTATGTGTCCTAAGTCACAGCCTGAGAAGGATCGCATGAGTGGAATTCCATACGCTTCGGCTATTGGATCCATCATGTATGCCATGATATGTACGAGACCAGATGTCTCATATGCTTTAAGCATTACGAGTAGATACCAGTCAGACCCTGGAGAGGGTCACTGGACGGCAGTCAAAACCATCCTTAAATACTTAAGAAGAACTAAGGATGCGTTTCTGGTCTATGGTGGGGTTAATGAGTTAACAGTGAAAGGGTTCACTGATGCCAGCTTTCAGAGTGACAAAGATGACTGCAAGTCACAGTCAGGATTCATATTCACCTTAAATGGTGGGGCAGTGTCTTGGAAAAGTTCCAAGCAGGAGACAACAGCAGACTCAACGACAGAGGCTGAATACATAGCTGCTTCAGAAGCAGCTAAGGAGGCAGTGTGGATCAAGAAGTTCATAAATGAACTAAGGGTGGTTCCAAGTGTGGATGAGCCCATACAGTTGCTTTGCGACAACACTGGAGCCATCGCGCAGTCAAAGGAACCTAGGTCTCATCAAATATCTAAACACGTGCTCCGCAGATATCATTTGATTAGAGAAATCATTGATAGGAATGATGTAAAAATGGATTATGTTCCCACAGACGATAACCTGGCCGATTCTCTGACAAAGGCTGTTTCTCAGAGAAAACATGATAGTCATTATGAGGCTTTGGGCATACGACTTAGGTCTGATTGGCTCTAGGCCAAGTGGGAGCTTGTTAGCATATGGGTGTCCTAGAGACAATCTTTTGATTAAATAAAGGACACTAGATGTAGAACTTTATTTGTCGCAAATAAATGTAAGCACTATTTATTCAGTTTCATATTGTGTCTCGATATTACTGTTAATATTATATGAATGAATTGGATAAACCCCTTGGAATAGAACAGGTATCTCTTGAGTATCTGTGATGAGATCACGATCATGAGGATTCAAGGATATTGCATGTTTATTCCTAATTATATGTTCCTAGTCTAGAGACACTGAGTTTGGGGATCAGTGATCTCGAGTAAAGACTAGTACGACTTATCTACTTGTATATGGATACAAGGTAAAGACCTCATGAGCTGCAGATATGGAGATATCTTAGCTAAAGTCGTGGGTGGACCTATAAGAGTATAGCTCGCACTGAACAGACCCAAAAAGAGACTCTATGAGGAAATCTCACAGATAGTGTCATTAGAGTAATCTCTTTATGTTTGGGTGTGTCTTTCCTTAGACCAGAAGTTATTACCTAGACTGTGTTCTTGAAGGCATGTTTTGATTGTATACCTCGTCTGCCTGAAACATGGAGACTCATAGGTATACTGTTGGGCGTGTCCTTAAAAGCACAGGGCTAGGGTAATAAGCTGAAGGAATTCGTCAAATCTCTGTGAGAGATTAGGTTATCTGTAAACCGGAGAAATCGGGATGACATTTACAGGGACTCGGGAATCTATGCATAGTAAAAGAGATCATGAGATGATCTGCCTTTAGAGTCAGTAAATTGAAGATTCCCTATTTCGAATAAAGCTTACCCTAAACCGCAGGGGTTGATACATTTCCTTACCCTAGGTTAATGGGAAGATAACCGAGACGAAGGGAAATACATACGGTAACCAAATATGTGCAATAGGATGATCAAGTCATTAATCTGACTAGTTCTGGGGCAACAAAGCATTGCTAGTGCTCTGTGTTGTCATTAATTGGGTTGTGGGCTTGTTGGGCCCAAGCCCAGTTATGTCAGTAGCTAAGTTGGAACTAATGGGTCACACACTAATACCTTGTAGCTATGATGGACTAGCTTTAAAGGTATTGGGCCTAATAATGTTATTAGCCCAAGAAGCTGTTTGGAAGCCCACCTAAATGGGTGGGTGGTGCATGGAGTTTAGTAATGGGCTTGGATAGTCCAAGCCATTACTAATTAATTTAATTAGTTAAATTAATAATCAAATATTTGAATTTCGAATTTTGAATTTGAAATTTGAATTTTGAAATTTGAATTTAGAATTTGAATTTCGAAATTCGAAATTTGAATTTGAAATTTGAAATTTGAAATTTGAATTTTAAAATTTGAATTTGAATTTGAATTTTGAAATTCGAATTTTGAATTTGAAATTTGAACGTTTGAATACAAGTGTTTGAATTTGAATTTGAATTGGTTTTGAAAAGTTGTTTCATAACAAAAGATAAGACAGGATCTTATTGGAGCATATTCCTTGGATGAAGAAGCATCTTTGGAGGCTCTCCCTAGGCTGTTTGGTGCGCCACTTTTAAGTGATAAAAGTGTTATCTTATCACTTAAAACAAACCTCCATTCAGATTTGGTGGTTGAGGGAATCAGTGGGTAAGTTGATTCAAATTTTGAATGCAACTGCTCAATGTATTTGGACCCTTTATAGGGCTGAATTATGCGCATGAAAACTATATACTATATGATAGTTTATGAATTTAAGTTTAAATTAATTTGAATTTAAATTCATGTGGATAAGATTGGAGGTTGTTGGCAAAGTTTGTTTTGCAACAGCTCCACCTTATCACACTGTTTCATGCACAACTTTCAAAGAAATTTGAAAGTTTGTTTTTCATTTTGAATGAATGAATTCCCTCCTCCTCTCCAAAGGGTGCGCATAAATAGACATGTTCATTTCCTTAGGTTTCATTGGAAAACCAAGCCAACTCTCCTCCTCTATGCACCATTCTGTAGGGTAGCTCAGTACACCTTTCCAAACAGGATACCTAGCCTCCACCCTCACCACTTGTGTGCATAGCAAGCCTCATTGTGGTGTTCATCTGGTGGCTTTCAAGAAAGAGTTCTTGCATCATAGACGAACGGTGGTGTGGATCACCATTAGAGGGTTTGAACCCTTCAAGCCTGACATCTCATCTCCCTGACTGATCAGGCCAAAACAAGGTAACATCATGCTGTCTTAAAGCATGAATCTATGAGTGCATGTATGTTCCGCAGTAAAATTTTTGTTTTACACCTTACATGCATCGGCCTTCAAAGGCCAGTTTACTTTCACATACAACTATGCAGCACATAACACATCTATACATTATTATCAGAGTTCCCTAACAAAATTGCTCTGATACCATAAAATGTAACAGCCCGTTACGTACCGGTATTGTTAACATTAATTATGATATTAAGCGCAGTTACAATCACAACAACTCATTTAATAAAAATGCAAATAAACTTTTTCCGATTATTACGCGAATAGTTGAAAACATAAAAAGCATAATAATTAAAAGCTGTGATCGTAACTGGAACACTAGCGAAAGACTTACTTAAGCTATTCATACAATTTACTTTACTACGTATAAGACACTAAGGGGTTCCCATAAACCCACGTAGCCAATTCCTCACTTTTACGTTTTTACCAAACTTAACAAGATTCACTATTTAATTTTCTACGAACACAAGACAAAAGTCCAGACCTAGACTTCATGTTATTCTTTTTCCTTATTCAATTACCTTTCAAACAAGCTATCACACACTCGATTCCGAGCTCATTACCTCCTTTACTAACAGAATTTTCTGCACTTAACTAATAGTCCAATGTCCCTCAAAATTTTACACCCTAAACTAGACACCTCAATCTTTGATTTGATATATCGTATGCTTAATTTGACCAAGGAACGAAGCGGGAATCAATTTCCCAAAACTGACCCCATATACAGGCCAGAACAGGGCAGCGTGTGAAATCGGCCACCATAGGGCTGCGCACATCACCAAAAATTCTGAGATTTTGACACGATGTAGGGGACATCTTAAGCTTCGAAATGGCGTATGGCGCGTCCCATTCGGACCACTATGGAGGGAGATATGCTCTCCCGAAGTTCACCCAAAATTTGCCAATTCTACAGAAAATTTGCCAGAGTTTCCTTTGTATTTCCTAAAATCCCCAAATTTGCATAAGCTGTTTAGCACCACAAATGTACCTAAAATCCAGCAATAATCCAATGGGTGGCACACACAAGGACCAACAAAGCCTTGGGGCACTTACAACCCAATCCAGTTTATAATTAATACATAAATAGTTCACTTTAAATCCTTTTATAGTTTCAATCACCAAAAGTCCACTTACATGCAATTTCTCAACATAACATAATCCATAAATCTAATATCATTATACCACTATACTTCTCAATTACATATCACATATTACAATTCATGTCTTTCACTTACATCTTTCAACATAAAGCTTAGAGTGATAAATATGATAACACTAAAGCAAAATATACATGTTCATGAATAATTAATGACAATACTTCATGATCTTCCTATGGGCCTCTTGCCCGCCACTCCCGTGCCACTGCTACCTCCTGAAATAAATGCCCCGAGACGGGGTGAGATATACGAATATATCTCAGTAACCCAGTGGTTTTGGAGAAAACTCCGCCCAATGGTTCACTTCGATGTATATAAATAATATAAAACAACATCACTTAAAACGGGATAAAGCAAGGGATTTAGAGAAACTGGGGAATATAGGGCTACAAATACGACAAGCGGGAATGGTAGCTACCAATACCATGCAATGTCCTCGGCTATAAGCCTATGGGTACTACCCCTGGCGTGTTCCAAGAACAACCCACCAAGGTACCCCTTCCAACCATATACACCCGAGACTTCCTAGTGTGCTCCTATCCGGATTACACACCACGACCCTGGGTCCACTGGAACTCCCTCTCGGAGACCTATCCAGTCAAAGTCCGGAAACTTTCCCGAAGGCTAAACTATCTATTGGCCAGTGATCCAATACATATAGTACCCTCATAAATGCTAATGCATGCTTATGTTGCTCTACACTACTCATACACACTTCCTACCGTTGCCATCAACTGGTAAGGTGGAATAGAAAAAGGGAACAAGCCCCAGTACCAAGAGGTTACCTTAAATGCTAGTCCACTAAGCTCCGCAGCAGCTTAACTCACAACTTGGTACACAAGGAATGCCTACACAGAGGACAATTCCACACACTTAGAACTTCAAACAACACATGAATTTTCACAATAACATGTGTTAACTAAGTCACTTACCTCAATCCACTTGGTCCAGGACCAAGGGCAGTCCACTGTTTCACTGTTCTGGGTTTAAATCCACGTACGGCAATCTATACAACCATGTGTAGCCGTCAGTTTCAGTCAAATTACAACAAAATGTGAAAACGTCAAAAATCCTCCCCACCCCTTCGATGGTTCAGCCACTATAGTGTTATTTTATGATTTATTTTCTAAATTTTCTTTCTCATTTTATTACACTTCCTTAGGTTACTAAAAGGCTAGTTCAATCGCCGTTTTTCTGTTTTACGACTTTTACGCATCATTTTGCGAAATATTTCACTCTATGCTCATTAGGCCAACTTCACCACTTATTGTTTTTGCATTGATCCTTGCACATGCCAATCACCACACAACCCTACTAATTACCTTTTCAACACACAACACATCACTAAAATTTTCCAAAACATCCATTCCCCAATTTACCTCAAATGGCCGAATTCTCACTAGTTCACATTCAATGAATTTCCATCAATTTTAACCACTCCACACCTCATATCATCCTGTTATATCATCATACAATCACACAACCACTCACCAATACACTCCTAACACATTTTCAAAGTTCAAAGTCTTGACACCTCAAAATTTTACTAAGTTAAAAATCAACATTTTTCACCAAAATTTTTCATAGCATTTCTAGCTTTCATACATCATTCTAAGGCATTATCCTCTAATAGACATTTTCCATTTGAGCTCTCTAACACAACACATCACAAAATCCCTCTTTAGGGTCAAAAATCCAAATTCAAAAATCAACCAATGAAATGTTGAAATAACTCACCCAAATGCAAGGTATATGGCTCCTCCAAAGCATACTCTGTTAGCATATGGGTGTCCTAGAGACAATCTTTTGATTAAATAAAGGACACTAGATGTAGAACTTTATTTGTCGCAAATAAATGAAAGCACTATTTATTCAGTTTCATATTGTGTCTCGATATTACTGTTAATATTATATGAACGAACTGGATAAACCCCTTGGAATAGAACAGGTATCTCTTGAGTATCTGTGATGAGATCACGATCATGAGGATTCAAGGATATTGCATGTCTATTCCTAATTATATGTTCCTAGTCTAGAGACACTGAGTTTGGGGATCAGTGATCTCGAGTAAAGGCTAGTACGACTTATCTACTTGTATATGGATACAAGGTAAAGACCTCATGAGCTACAGATATGGAGATATCTTACCTAAAGTCGTGGGTGGACCTATAAGAGTATAGCTCGCACTGAACAGACCCAAAAAGAGACTCTATGAGGAAATCTCACAGATAGTGTCATTAGAGTAATCTCTTTATGTTTGGGTATGTCTTTCCTTAGATCAGAAGTTATTACCTAGACTATGTTCTTGAAGGCATGTTTTGATTGTATGCCTCGTCTGCCTGAAACATGGAGACTCATAGGTATATTGTTGGGCGTGTCCTTAAAGGGCACAGGGCTAGGGTAATAAGCTGAAGGAATTCGTCAAATCTCTGTGAGAGATTAGGTTATCTGTAAACCGGAGAAATCGGGATGACATTTACAGGGACTAGGGAATCTATGCATAGTAAAAGAGATCATGAGATGATCTGCCTTTAGAGTCAGTAAATTGAAGATTCCCTATTTCGAATAAAGCTTACCCTAAACCACAGGGGTTGATACATTTCCTTACCCTAGGTTAATGGGAAGATAACCGAGACGAAGGGAAATACATACGGTAACCAGATATGTGCAATAGGATGATCAAGTCATTAATCTAACTAGTTCTGGGGCAATAAAGCATTGCTAGTGCTCTGTGTTGTCATTAATTGGGTTGTGGGCTTGTTGGGCCCAAGCCCAGTTATGTCAGAAGCTAAGTTGGACCTAATGGGTCACACACTAACACCTTGTAGTCATGATGGACTAGCTTTAAAGGTATTGGGCCTAATAATGGTTGTTAGCCCAAGAAGCTGTTTGGAAGCCCACCTAAATGGGTGGGTGGTGCATGCAGCTTGGTAATGGGCTTGGATAGTCCAAGCCGTTACTAATTAATTTAATTAGTTAAATTAATAATCAAATATTTGAATTTCGAATTTTGAATTTGAAATTTGAATTTTGAAATTTGAATTTGGAATTTGAATTTCGAAATTCGAATTTTGAATTTGAAATTTGAAATTTGAAATTTGAATTTTGAATTTTGAAATTTGAATTTTGAAATTCGAATTTTGAATTTGAAATTTGAAATTTTGAATTTTGAATTTCGAATTTGAATGTTTGAACATTTGAATTCAAGTGTTTGAATTCGAATTTGAATTGGCTTTGAAAAGTTGTTTCATAACAAAAGGATAAGACGGAATCTTATTGGAGCATATTCCTTGGATCAAGAAGCATCTTTGGAGCACATCCTTGGGCTGTTTGGTGCGCAAATCTGAGTGATAAGGATGTCATCTTATCACTTAAAACAAAGCTCCATTCAGATTTGGTGGTTGAGGGAATCAGTGGGTGAGTTGATTCAAATTTTGAATGCAACTACTCAATATATTTGGATCCCTTCTAGAGCTGAATTATGCGCATGAAAAGTATACTATATGATAGTTTATGAATTTAAGCTTAAATTATTTTGAACTTAATTTCATGAGGATAAGATTGGAGGTTATTGCCAAAATTGGTTTTGCAACAGCTCCACCTTATCCTCCCCTGTTCCATGCGCAAATTTCAAATAAGTTTGAAAGTTGGTTATTCATTTTGAATGAATTAATTCTCTCCTCCTCTCATCAAGGTGTGCGCATATATACTGGTTCCTCACCTTAGGGTTTTGTCAAGAAAACCTAGCCAACTCTCCTTCATCTGATGCACCATTCTGTAGGGTAGTTCACTACACCTTTCCAAACAAAATACCTAGCCTCCACCTTCACCACTTGTGCGCATAGCAAGCCTCACTGTGGTGTTCATCTGGTGGCTTTCAAGAAGGGGTTCTTGCATCATTGACGAACGGTGGTGTGGATCACCATTAGAGGGTTTGAACCCTTCAAGCCTGACATCTGATCTCCCTGACTGATCAGGCCAAAAACAAGGTAACATCATGCTGTCTTAAAGCATGAACCTATGTGTGCATGTATGTTCCGCAGTAAAAATTTTGTTTTTACACCTTACATGCACCGGCCTTCAAAGGCCAGTTTACTTTCAAGTGGTATCAGAGCCCGGTTGCTTTACCATCGGCGGGTGATGGTACCTTGTTTGTGAAAGGAGTTTTTCACGGTCAAAAATCTTTAAAGGGTTAAATTTTAAATTCTGCATATGGATTTTGAATCACAAATGCTTTAAAGTGTTAAAGTTTTTGTTTTTATGAACATGTAAATTTGATTCTGTGTTCATAAAACATTATGCATCATGGTTTAGTTTCTTTTTCTTTATGAAAGTTTTAAAAGGAACACCATTTTTGAAAGGGTAGATTCGGCCATGGAGGGTACTAAGAGTACCTTGAATGATTTCTTATTTTTCTCCATGAATTGTGTCATGTTTATATGCATGAAATTTTGTGACAAAATTTATCATATAGTCACCTATATGATTCGGCCATGAAGGAGTTTATGGCTACATGCATGGTTTAATTTTGTTTTCTTTGAGAAAGAATTAACAAAATTTGAATTAAAATTGATTTTAAATTCGGCCAATTGAGAAATTTAAGATTATGAATCTTGATGTTATTTTGATGTTTAAATGTTAAATGTCAAAATATATGTGAAAATATTATGTGATAATATAATGTTTGTGTTTGCAAGTTTTGAACTTTTCAGGTACAAACAGGAAGGGGATGGTCATGGTGCCCGGATTTGAATTTTTGAATTTTAAATTGATGTGTAATCGCGCCCTTTAATTTACAAGTGTATTTGTAATTTAAATTTTGTAATTTTGTCCCTCCAAAGATGTTTTGGAGTTTCTTTAATTTTGTGTAATTAGAGAAATAGGCTATTGGCGTATAGACGACAAGCGGCCGTTGCTCAAGGAAGCAAAAAGGACAAAAGCGCGAGCACCATGACTATATCAATATAAATTGTTTATATGCATGTATGATTAGAAGGTCTAGTATGCATGAATTGGGCAAAGCGCGTTTTGTATGGTTATTATGTTTGTCCAATAGCGACTAGTGTATACCGATAGATGTTTGACATAGGTAACGACTAGCATGATAACTTACAATATGCGTTTGATGGGACCTAATTAACCCTAAAATAAAAGGAACCCTTAAAGGAATAAATAATTAAGCTTAAGATTACCTCCCACCACCAATGCTACTCAAAACTCTTCTACATAGTGGTGCTCCACAACTCAGTTGGGACCCACTGTTTTGTTGAGCTAGAGTAGTGTTTGAAGTGTAAGACACTTAGGGTGCTGGTTTAATGCTTAACTAAGACATAAGTTGCAGGCACAGCCGGGCTTATGTGCTTAGGGTAATTGTGCTAGGTTGGTTGCATGAGATGCACCACTAAGTGACAAAGAGTTGTCAACCTAATGTTAAGAGAGGGTATGAGATACTGTTGATAAAGATCAACCCATTATTTAAATTAATCTTGCGGTCTCAAACGGAGATTAAAATAAATAATCGCACTCTTAATCCCACTAAGGTAAAATCTAAAGTAGATTAACCCTAAGTCAAAAAGGAAGGGTCATTGACTTAGATAAAATAGTGGGAGGGGAAAATTATTTAAAGTCTTTAATAATTTGCTTTTAACTACATAACCGTATATTAACTAAAACCATATTTACATCTTTTCAGCTTTTAGTATGACTAATCAACTATCACTGCATTCAATTCTCGATACGAATGAACTGACCGGTTCAAATTTTATGGACTGGTATCGGAACTTAAGAATTGTTCTTAAGATCGAAAAGATAGCTTATGTCCTTGACACTGCTTTGCCTATTGCGCCTAAGGAAGGGGAAGATGGGTTCACGGAATTTGATTTCGAAACCCACAAGCAAAACATGGATGATAATGTGTTGGCTTGTTGCATCATGTTGGCATCCATGTCGCCTGAACTGCGTAAACAGCACGAGCATATGGATGCCCCCTCTATTATCATGCATCTCAAGGAGCTGTATGATATTAAAGGCAGACATGAGAGGTATGAGACCTTGAGGGAATTGTTCCTGTGCAAGATGACTGAAGGCATGTGTTTTAACCGCCATGTACTGAAGATGATGGCACTCATTGAGAAGCTAGAGGGTATAGGGTTCACAATGGATGCTGAATTAATTAATGACTTATTTCTATCATCACTTCCTCCTTCTTTTAGTGAATTCATAATGGATTACAACATGCATGGGATGCTTGTGAGCTTTCCAGAGTTGTTAAGGATGTTAACGACTGCTGAAATGTCTATCAAGAAGGATGAGACACAAGCTCTTATGATTGGTGGGCCTGAAAGGGCCATGGGTAAGGGCAAGGAGCCTGCAAAAGGCAACTCCCTTAAGCCCAAAGGTAATCCCAATAAGAAAAAGGGCAAAAAGAAAGGTAAGGGAGCACCCAAGGACAAAAGCGATGCTGTGTGCTTCCATTGTGGCAAATATGGCCATTGGAAAAGGAATTGTCCAGACTACCTGAAGAGTGTGAAACAGCATGGTGATGCTTCAACCTCAGGTATTCACATGATTGAGATAAATTTTTCTTATGCTAATCCGACTTTATAAGGTATTGGATACCGGTTATGGTTCTTATTATCTGTAATGTGTTGCAGGTGCTTAGAAGCCTAGAAGATTGGAGAAGAACGAGGTGGACCCCGCGCATGTGATGAAGCAAGAGTTGCTGCTCATGCTGGTGGGGATACCGACCTCATTAGCCTACTGGCACTTTATTGCATTTGAATAATTGTCTTTATGTTCCCGGCATTTCTGGAAATATTATTTCTTGTTTAGAACAAGATGGTTTTGCTTTAACTATTAAGGATGGTACATTTTCTATCATTTTGAATGATATTGTTTTGGTACGCTTCTTTGATTAATGGCTTGTATGTTTTGGAAATGGGAACTAAAGTGCTCAATGTAGATGTGAAATGACCTAGGATAGATAATCAATCCTATTTTTGGCACTATAGACTAGGGCACATAAATGAAACAAGATTGTCGAGGATGCATAGAGATGGATACCTGGACTCCAAGGATTTGGAATCCTGTGGACAATATGAATCTTGTCTAGCTGGGAAAATGATTTGTCAATGCCCAAAAGGGCTTGAGATTCATAGGGCTAGTGAGTTATTAGAACTCATTCACTGTGATTTATGTGGCCCAATGTATATTGTGGCTAGAGGAGGAAACTCCTATTTCATTTACTGATGAAGTAAAGAAATGGTGTGGCAAGATGGTTAAGTCATTGCGATGAAATCGTGATGGTGAATATTTGAGCCATGAGTTTCGGGATTATCAGAGAGAAAATAGAATTCTCTCGCAGTTTACTGCACTTAACACACTACACCAAAACGGTGTCAGGAGAAACAGGACTGTGTTAGACATGGTTAGGTCTATAATGAGTTAGACTCAACTTCCAAAATTGTTTTGGGGATATGCCTTAGACACAGCGGCATAACTTTCTAAATAGGGTACCGTCTAAATCTGTTCAGACCACACCATATAAGATATGGAATGGTAAGAGACCCAACCTGAGTTACATCAGGGTATGGGGATCGCCGGCTTATGTCAAAGCATTGGCATCAGACAAGCTTAGTGCTGAGAGTACTAAATGTCTATTTGTGAGGAATCCCAAGGTTCTAAGGGATACTGGTTTTACTCCAGGAATACTGAGTTCGTTGAGAAGGATTGGATCTCTCAAGGAGGCAGTGGGAGTAAGATTGATCTTGAAGAAGCGCAAGATCCGCAAGAACAGATTGAGGAACCCGAGTCTGCTCCGCAGGCAACGTTTTCCAATGGAGAAGTAAACACACAACTCCGTAGATCTACGAGGGTCATCCGTCCACCTGAGAGGTACGGGTTTGTGATTGAGAATCAACAAACTGTTGAGGATGATAAACCAAGTAACTACGAGGAGGCGGTCAAAGATGTTGACTCCTCTAGATGACTTGAAGCCATGGAATCTGAAATGGATTCGATGTATCGGAACAAGGTATGGACCTTGGTTCCTAAACCGCAAGGAATAGTTCCTATCGGTAATAAATGGGTCTTTAAAAGAAAGACTGATGCAGATGGCAACGTTCAGACCTACAAAGCTAGGTTGGTGGCGAAAGAGTATCGTCAAAGACAAGGAGTTGACTATGATGAAACTTTCTCACCAGTTGCCATGATCAAATCTATTAGGATCATGCTTGCAATAGCAGCATACCACGACTATGAAATTTTGCAAATGGATGTCAAGATCGCCTTCTTGAATGGGTTCTTGAAGGAGGAAGTGTAGATGACACAACCTGAAGGCTTTGAAATCAAAGATCAGGAGCATATGGTATGCAAACTACAAAGGTCAATATATGGGCTAAAGCAAGCATCAAGGAGTTGGAATATACGTTTTGATGAAGTCGTTAAGAGTAACGGTTTTATCAAGAACGAGGATGAACCTTGTGTTTACAGGAAGGTTAGTGGGAGTAATGTCGTCTTCCTAATGCTTTATGTAGATGACATATTGATAGGAAATGACAACCCCACATTAAAAAAAATAATAACGAAAGAGTGGCTTTCAGAAAACTTCACCACGAAGGATTTGGGAGAGGCAACCTTTATACTTGGTATAAAGATCTATAGAGATAGATCCAAGAGGCTGCTGGGTTTATCTCAATTCACGTACGTTGACAAGATGCTAAAGAGGTTTAGCATGGAAGGGTCGAAAATGGGTTTTCTTCCTGTCAGTCATGGGGTACACCTATCAAGGGCTATGTGTCCTAAGTCACAGCCTGAGAAGGATCGCATGAGTGGAATTCCATACGCTTCGGCTATTGGATCCATCATGTATGCCATGATATGTACGAGACCAGATGTCTCATATGCTTTAAGCATTACGAGCAGATACCAGTCAGACCCTGGAGAGGGTCACTGGACAGCAGTCAAAAACCACCCTTAAATACTTAAGAAGAACTAAGGATGCGTTTCTGGTCTATGGTGGGGTTGATGAGTTAACAGTGAAAGGGTTCACTGAAGCCAGCTTTCAAAGTGACAAAGATGATTGTAAGTCACAATCAGTGTTCGTATTCACCTTAAATGGTGGGGTAGTATATTGGAAGAGTTCCAAGCAGGATACTAAAGCAGATTTAATGACAGAAGCTGAATACATAGCTGCTTCAGAAGCGGCTTAGGAGGCCGTGTGGATCAAGGAAGTTCATTTCTGAACTAAGGGTGGTTCCAAGCGTGGATGTGCCCATACAGTTGCTTTGCGACAACACTGGAGCCATTACGCAGTCAATAGAACCTAGGTTTCATCAAAGATCTAAACACATGCTCCGCAGATATCACTTGATTAGAGTAATCAATGATAGGATGGATGTAAAAATGGATTATAATCCCACAGATAAAAACCTGGCCGATTCTCTGACAAAGGCTGTTTCCCAGAGAAAAACATGATAGTGATTATGTGGCTTTAGGTATACGACTTAGGTCTGATTGGCTCTAGGCCAAGTAGGAGCTTGTTAGTATATGGGTGTCCTAGAGACAATGAGTTTGGGGATCAGTGATCTCGAGTAAGACTAGTACGACTTATCTACTTGTATATGGATACAAGGTAAAGACCTCATGAGCTGCAGATATGGAGATATCTTAGCTAAAGTCATGGGTGGACCTATAAGAGTATAGCTCGCACTGAACATGGAGATTGTATGCCTTGTCTTCCTGAAACATGGAGACTCATAGGTATACTCTTGGGCGTGTCCTTAAAGGGCACAAGGCTAGGGTAATAAGTTGAAGGAATTCGTCAAATCTCTGTGAGAGATTAGGTTATCTGTAAACCGGAGAAATCGGGATGACATTTACAGGGACTCGGGAATCTATGCATAGTAAAAGAGATCATGAGATGATATGCCTTTAGAGTCAGTAAATTGAAGATTCCCTATTTCGAATAAAGCTTACCCTAAACCGCAGGGGTTGATACATTTCCTTACCCTAGGTTAATGGGAAGATAACCGAGACGAAGGGAAATACATACGGTAACCAAATATGTGCAATAGGATGATCAAATCATTAATCTGACTAGTTCTGGGGCAACAAAGCATTGCTAGTGCTCTGTGTTGTCATTAATTGGGTTGTGGACTTGTTGGGCCCAAGGCCAGTTATGTCAGAAGCTAAGTTGGACCTAATGGGTCACACACTAACACCTTGTAGTCATGATGGACTAGCTTTAAAGGTATTGGGCCTAATAATGGTTGTTAACCCAAGAAGCTGTTTGGAAGCCCACCTAAATAGGTGGGTGGTGCATGGAGCTTAGTAATGGGCTTGGATAGTCCAAGCCATTACTAATTAATTTAATTAGTTAAATTAATAATCAAATATTTGAATTTCGAATTTTGAATTTGAAATTTGAATTTTGAAATTTGAATTTAGAATTTGAATTTTGAAATTCGAATTTTGAATTTGAAGTTTGAAATTTGAATTTTGCAATTTGAATTTGGAATTTGAAATTTGAAATTCGAATTTTGAATTTAAAATTTGAAATTTTGAATTTTGAATTTAAAATTTGAATGATTGAACATTTGAATTCAAGTGTTTGAATTCGAATTTGAATTGGCTTTGAAAAGTTGTTTCATAACAAAAGGATAAGACAGGATCTTATTGGAGCATATTCCTTGGATCAAGAAGCATCTTTGGAGCACATCCTTGGGCTGTTTGGTGCGCAAATTTGAGTGATAAGGATGTCATCTTATCACTTAAAACAAAGCTCCATTCAGATTTTGTGGTTGAGGGAATCAGTGGGTGAGTTGATTCAAATTTTGAATGCAACTACTCAATATATTTGAACCCCTTCTAGGGCTGAATTATGCGCATGAAAAGTATACTATATGATAGTTTATGAATTTAAGTTTAAATTATTTTGAACTTAATTTCATGAGGATAAGATTGGAGGTTGTTGGCAAAATTGGTTTTGCAACAGCTCCACCTTATCCTCCCCTGTTCCATGCGCAAATTTCAAATAAGTTTGAAAGTTGGTTATTCATTTTGAATGAATTAATTCTCTCCTCCTCTCATCAAGGTGTGCGCATATGTACTGGTTTCTCACCTTAGGGTTTTGTCAAGAAAACCTAGCCAACTCTCCTTCATCTGATGCACCATTCTGTAGGGTAGTTCACTACACCTTTCCAAACAGAATACCTAGCCTCCACCTTCACCACTTGTGCGCATAGCAAGTCTCACTGTGGTGTTTATCTGGTGGCTTTCAAGAAGGGGTACTTGCATCATTGACGAACGGTGGTGTGGATCACCATTAGAGGGTTTGAACCCTTCAAGCCTGACATCTGATCTCCCTGACTGATCAGGCCAAAAACAAGGTAACATCATGTTGTCTTAAAGCATGAACCTATGTGTGCATGTATGTTCCGCAGTAAAAAATTTTGTTTTACACCTTACATGCATCGGCCTTCAAAGGCCAGTTTACTTTCATACTCCACCATTGGAGCATGAAAAAGCTTCATCAACACAAAAAATTCTCACAAGACCGCAACTGAAATGCGGCTAGATCTCCTCACACACACGATTTCAAGGCTCAAGAGTGGTACCAATGGGTTTAGAAGGTATTTTCCATGAAGATTCAAGACAAAAACCGTTGGATTCGGTGGAGAAATGGCTAAGTTATGATCCAAAGAAGTTTTTGCACAATGAAGAGTGGGGTGGGGCTGTTTGTGCGCATGGAGGGAGAGAGAAGAAAGTGGGGAGATGATGAATAGTGCTTAGGTGAGGTGGCTTAAGTGAAACTTAAGTGGGCGGGTCCCACGCGATTTAAAACTCGTCCGAGTTTATCTCCGATTTCACTAAACGTCCGTAAATTCAAAACTTATTTAGAAATTCTAATTTTTAACATTGACCATTGTCCCTTAATTATACTTTATCAGATGAATTCGGAGTTTTCTGGTCATTCGGAGAAAACACTATTTAAAGTTGTTTCGGGCGCCGTTGGCACGCTTCCCCAAACTGACTTAATTCCATCAAATATTTCCAGAAATCATATTTCTTAACTCTATAAACCATTCATAACTCATATTTGAAACCTAGAGCTCAAAACTCAACTGCCACGTTTTATAGTGCAATCGTACTGCGGTATTTTTACCCGCGAAAAACACTATTCACTAATTTTTCTGAAACTTGCCTATCCACTCAATTTTTCGTTCTGAATCCATTTCCATGGTTATTTTTACCATCTGAGACCTTCTGCTCAATTTTTATCTTCCTAGGGTTGTGTGCATGGCTAATTACCGTTTTGCACTTTCTTTGTATTTTAGCATAATCTTTAGGATTTTCACTAATTCTTCACTTAATCACTCATTTAATATTTTAATACTTAATTTAAAATTACGAGGTGTTATATCATTAATCTGACTAGCTCTGGGGCAACAAAGCATTGCTAGTACTCTGTGTTGTCATTAATTGGGTTGTGAGCTTGTTGGGCCCGAGCCCATTTATGTCAGAGGCTAAGTTGGACCTAATGGGTCACACACTAACACCTTGTATTCATGATGAACCAGCTTTAAAGGTATTGGGCCTAATAATATGGTTGTTAGCCCAAGAAGCTATTTGGAAGCCCACCTGATGGGTAGAGGGCGCATAGATCAAAGTAATGGGCTTGGATGGTCTAAGACATTACTAATTAATTTAATTAGTTAAATTAATTACCAAACATTTAAAATTTGAATTTTGAATTTGAAATTTGAAATTTGAATTTTGAAATTGGGTTTTGAAATTTAAATTTTGAATTTAAAATTTGAATTTTGAATTTAAATGTTTGAACATTTGAACTCAAGTGTTTGAATTCGAATTTGAATTGGCTATGAAAAGTTGTTTCATAACAAAAGGATAAGATGAGATCTTGTTGGAACAAATCTCTTACATCAAGAGAAGATATTTGATCTTATCCAATGAGGGAGTGGTGTGCCACTTTGGTTGCAAGTGAGTATCATCTTGTCAACTAAATGTGCTCCAATTCTGATTTGGTTGGTTGAGAGAATCAGTGAGTTAGTTGGTTCAAATTTGAATGCAACTACTCAACATATCTGGACTCATTTTAGGACTGAGCGGGGCGCATAAGTGAGTGGTCATATGATGACCATTAGGTCAGAATCATGAAAGGATAAGGACCTAATCTCATAAGGATTCAGAGTGAGAGTTGTTGACAATTTTGAATTGCAACAAATCCTCCTTATGCGCACAACTTGAGGGATTTTCAAGTGAGGAAAATATTCTCATTCTCTCCCTACTAACCAACCACTTATGCGCACAAAGGGACTAGTTTTCCTCCTTAGGGTTTTCACAAAAACCTAATCTATTCTCCTCATCTTTTGCGCCACACTCTAGTGGAGTTTTCATGTTGAAGACTTCACTTTTCTAAACACTAAACCTAGCCTCCATCTTCACCTATTGAGCGCATAGCAAGCCTCACTGTGGTGGTCATCTGGTGGCTTTCAAGAAGGCGTTCTTGCATCATTGACGAAGGGTGGTGTGGATCAACGTTAGAGGGTTTGAACCCTTCAAACCTGACAAGTGATCTCCAACTGACGATCAGATCGTAAACAAGGTAACATCATGCTGTCTTAAAGCATGAAAACTGTTTGCATGTGTTTCCGCGAGGAAAATTTTTGTTTTTCCCTCTCACATGCATCGGCCTTCAAGGCCAATTTTACTTTCAGTTCATAAGTGGTTCAGGTCGAACCGGTTCGATTTTTTAACAAAATTCGGTTCAGAGAACGGAACTGGTTTAAGGTTCTTCAAGAAAAACGGTTCGGGTCGACCCATGCCCATCCCTAGCAGCCACTACTGTCACGACCACCACCATGCCACCACACCACCATTGCCATCGCCACCACCGTCACTAACCACCACTACTATTGCCGCATCCGCAGCCACTGCCATTACCACACCACCGTCACCAACCACCACCGCCGCAGCCACCGTCGTGTCACCACCACTACCGCCACCAACCATAACCATCCTCATCACAACAATTGTCATCGCCACCACCACCACTATGCCGCCACCATCGCCACCACCACCATGTCACCACCATCGTCATAGTCACTGTTGTCATCACCACCATCACCACATCACCACCATTGTCATCGCCACCACCACCACTATGCCGCCACCATCGCCACCACCATCGTCATAGTCACTGCTGTCATCACCACCACCACCACTACCATCACCACATCACCACCATTGTCATCACCGACATCATCGCCACCATTACCACCACCACGCCACCATCACATCATATGGAAAGGAAAGTAATGATCCGAAAAAAAATTATGCTTAATAGAGATTATGTTTTATTATATTATTTGTTGTATTATCAAATGCAATTCTCATTCTCAGAATAAAAATAAAATGTTATCAAACACATTTTTTTTCCTCAGAAACTGTTCCAAGACACAGAAATTGAAAAGAATTGTTTTAGAAACAGTGTCGGGGAACAAAATGATTGTTATGCACACCATAAAAGACGTCATAGTAGCATTAATGCAATCATCAACTACTTCAAATTTGTAGCAGAAGTTTAAATTCAGGCCATGAAACCTCGAAGAGTATATGGTCTACAAAAGGATGGAGGTCTACTTAGACCAAAGCCCATAAACGCATATATAAGAAAACTGTAATGCAACAATCATGCGAAATGGAAATGAATACGACCACCAACAATAGGTCTAGTCCAGAGAAACATGTACCATTTCCTAGCATGATTCATAAAAGGAAACAAACTCAAACGCATCAAACAAACATACTGGATATGTAAGTTTCCACTAATTTTAATTCTTCATGTGGGACAAGAAATATATCTCGGTGCAATAACAGCATAGATCCGTTATAGCTTTTCCCATAGTTAAAAACCAGCCCATCCAGCGGGTTGGGAAGTTGACTTGCTCTCAAAGGCATTTGCCTCACCAAAACCCTGAGAGTTACTCCCTTCATTAAGTCTTGGCATCTGTGGGCTGCTAGCACGTGCAGCACTGAAGTTATCTGCCCCAAAACCCCATGTATCAAAATCAGTAACTAGTTGAGAAGGGTGCTTGTTCTGCAGACCATTTCTTGTCCTGACAGATTTGGAAGTACTGTCTGCTGAAAGGGACTTTTGTGGTTCCAGTTCCTCAGGAAAAGCCTGCCATGAGTTTGGTTCTGAACTAGGAGTTTTCCATTCAGTTTTATCCTGCTGAAGTTCCCAAGCAGTCCCGCCAATCTTCTCCCTCTGCAGTTATAATGCAACACATATATCATGTGTGACAAACACAAGCTAAACAACATCAGCAAGGCAAATAAACTGAGAAGAAAATTACAAAATATTTATTACCACAGATGCAGATGATGTTACTCCAGTAGGAGAGGTTCTCAAACCATCTCTACTTGGGGATGGAGTCCTTGCTGCAAGTGCTTGCTTGAGATCCTGCAATTCTTGCCTCTGTGATCGGCAGATGGCAGAGAGCTTTTCATACTTTGAAGTTATTTCAGCTTTCTCCAAGTTAGTTACCTTCAGCTGCTCTCTGAGTTTCTCCACCTCAGCCTCTAATGCTTCTTCCCTTTCAGATTTGTTACCAAGTCCAGAGTTGAGCTTACTGGTATCGAATTCTGCAACAAAAGTATTAAAAGCCTGGTCTTGAAAGTTAGTTGTATTCTCCATACAAGATATTCGCCCCCCCCTTGCATGATCTTTATCCTGAAAAAAATTTATTTCAAAGTCCTTGGAAGATACAGAATCAGGCTTGTGTAATTTTCCATGCACACTGCTTTTTACAGTACGAGTTTGTGCGTTAACCACTTTGTTAGCACTAAAATTTTTGGGTAATTGATCATTGTCGGGACGAATTCTATCATGTTTCAATGACATATGGAGGCTAGATGGTTCTTCATCATATAAAGGTTTGCTCTTTTCTTCAGGGACAACTGAATCCTTTGCATGCAAAGTGGACCAGAAAGCACCAAGCTGCCCGCCACTTTCCCCTCCTCTAGAAGCAAGGGATGGCTGTGGTGTAGTTTTTGGTTCTCCAGATGAAGGTGGAGGAGGTGGATTCCTACGTGGCATTGGAGGTGATTTGTTTGTGGACATCGAAGCACCTGCCAAAATTTAGCTACAAATTAATCAAATCATCTAATTTAGTATTAGGGATATACAACTCCAACCTTCTATCAAGACTTTTTTGATTCTAATTCACTTCAAGGTAACATTTGAATATTCTGAAAACATGAAGAAAAAAAAAAAGACTTAATATGTTAGTATAAAAAATGTGTCACCTTCGTGATTGTTGGAAGAGGGCGATTCAGGTGGCCTGTCAGGTAATGACTTCTGCAAATTAATAGGTAGCTGCTCATTAATACGAAACCAAACCTGCCACCATGGTAGAACATTCAACATCAGTAATTGATTGCTCTAATTCTAGTACCTAACAATGCAATTGATGAATGATCTATGACCAACCTAAATTCATGGAGATGAATGGCCAATCAAGCAAAGCGCTTGCCTGCGTGATATCTGGTCTGTCATCTGGTTTTGCTTGAAGCATGTCTCTGATTAAGTCCGTGACAGATGAAGTGTATTTAGGTAAATCAGGAATGCGGTAGTTTCCATTTAACACTTGGAGCTTTGATTCCCCATCAAATGCACTTTTGAAGTAGCATATGCGAAAAAGGAGACACCCGAGTGCCTAACATATTCATCCAGTAATATGATTCGTCAGTTAGCATAGAAAGACTCAGCAAAAGTTGTCAAAGAGATGAGTTTCAAGCATGAATGACTTACCCATATGTCCACTTTTTCATTAATGACTTCTCTCAGGAACAGATCCCACATCTAAAATGCATACAGAAATGAACATTTACATCAGACATGACTGTAATTTTTTTGGGTTCAAAAAATGGCATTCAATGGTGGTAGCCTAGAAAACAGGCAAATCCCCTCTAGGTGTTAGAGATTTTGTCCTGGGATTCAGGGGCTGCAGATGTTCAGGTTTATGGCTCGCCACCAGTCCTACCTTTGAAGGAAATTGGGGATATGTTTAACAAAGACCCACCTCAACCCTGCCCACCAAGTGGCCAATCCAAGGATTGAACCCAGGCACGTTATATAACTTTGCATAGGCTGAGGCGCTTTAACCACCACCCTTGGTGGTGAACCTAATTTTATTTAGAGAAAATAAATATCAACTTGCCTCGGGGGCCCTGTAGGCAGGGGTTGTGTACTTTCTGATATTGTCTTCCTCAATCCCCATTTCTTCTGGCTTCTCAAAACGTTTGTGATTGGTAGAAGTGCTTCCAAAATCACATAACTTCCATAAACCATCTGAACCTAACAAAATATTCTCAGCTTTCAAGTCTCTGGGAAATGCAAAGAAGAAAAAGAATCATTAGTGATTAAGAAAGCACCTTATAAACTCTTATTTGATTTATCAAGCTTTTGCAATGATGTCACAGAAAAAGAAAATAAAAGAATCAATTGAAATAGTGGTGTTAATAAATTTAAATCCTAATAAAAACAGAATATAATCACAGAGAAACCGTGTCTGAAGATGTGAAAACCATTTCATTGTCCGTACTCAAATATGAAGTATAGGGCCATGGCAAGTGAAAGCTTGCATAGATGCAAATGCATGCTGCTAACTATCTAGCACTTACAGTTTATGAATAAAATTAGCAAATAATGATGCTGTAGTCACTTATTGAGACAGACTGAAAACATGAAAATTCCATATGGAACATTCTTTAGAAAAAATCAAACATGAACATAAAAGTACATGCTTTCCAAATGGTTGGCTGCATAATTTTTTTAAAGAATTTAGAAGAATATAAAGAGAGAAATCACAAATTTTGACACTCCTCATATTTAATTAGCTAGTATTGTTACCGGTGAGCAATAGGTGGGGATTGGCAGTGCATGGCAAAAACTGCATTACACACATCCCTGAGGATTAAAAGAACCTGTTTCTCATCAAAATAACCAGCTCCTCGGCTCTCAAGCACATTAACCAAAGATTTCTCACAAAATTCCATCACAAGGAATGCCTCTTTTGTCCTACCCATATCAAAGATTGTATGTGCATGAAGCGTTACGACATTGGGATGTCCTACCAGCAACTTCATCACAGATATCTCATTCTTTACCAATCCAAGTGATTCTTCATCATTGCATATTATATGCTTCAGAGCATATTGCTTTGACATATGTACAACATCACGAGCTAAGTAGACACATGAGAACCCTCCTTCAGCAATGGCCTTGTGCACATTTATTTTAAGCTTGCCAACATCTATAGAGCGGCCTTCAAGACCAGTTGGCTCTTTGTGCACGAATGGCTTAAATCTCCACATTTTTCAGGCAAAACAGACTAGGATGCTGCATATGTAAATTAAAATATAAACCATAACTTCCGCATCATAAAGAACACATTCTCTAACTAAAGAACAACATTGTTTTTGAACACATAACATAAAATCATTCTAAGCATACAATAGAATTTTTATTCTCATGCTGCTAGTAGTATTTGATTCCATCCTCAGCATCAATTGATCTAAAGGAAATACTATTAAATTTCCCAAAAAAATAAAGAAATATAAATAAATTTTATGCAGAAACCGTATCACAACAATGCCAATGCCCTATTTCCAAGCACTGTTTCATATGGTTAAACTAAGTGGTTAATGACGAGTTCCCAGCTATAGAGATTAACAAAAATCAACAATTTTCCATTCATCATCATAATACATTCGCAAAAAGGGGAGAATATACTATGGATATCATCGTAGCCAAATAAAAATTGCTAAACTTTCAAACGTGAACTTAATAAAGCAGTTAAAAAATCATCATTGACAAATTAAATAACCACTTCAGAAGATCCAAGAAGACCATAACGTCAGATCATCATTAAATTTTCAATCACCACCCACATATCCAAAAGATCCAATAACAACAAAATGGTAATCAACACTTCAAAGAAAAAAAGAAAAAAAAAAAAAAAGGTATTTTAAGAAAATCTAAAAATATAAAACACAAACAAGAACCTTACCGAGAAAATTTCGTTTTATTACTCCCAGAGATCCTTCAATCCGAAATTCAGCTCTAATTGAATAATCCACGCCCTCGATCTGCATCGAACTCAAACACCATTACACGCTAAAGATCGCATAACTCAAATCTCATAAAAGTACATAAATCCTGATTTAAAAAAAAAATCCCCTCCCTTCAGAAATCGAATCTTACACAACTACCCACAGTTTACATTCATAAAAACCACAAAACTTAACAAAATTAACAATCAAATCTCGCGGTCCTACCTGTTCACACCAGATTGAAGGATCGGGAAGTTCGTTGAAAAGTCGAATCGAATCGAATCAAATCTAACAGTCCGCCATTAACGCAATAGATTGAGCTTCAGCTTCAGCTTCTTTCTTCTTTTTCTTCAGAATTCGCCAAGTGAAAAGAGAGGAATGCGTGGAGGGTATATATAGGTGGGTGAATCGCGAAGAGAGGTTAAGTGAGAAGATCTGACCGTACGAAATGTTAAGATAGTGGGCCCCCCTAATCTCAAGGTGGTGGATGGGGTTATATTGTGTGCATGACCGCAGAGTATTAAATCCTTGTGTGGGAGTTGGAGTGCGCTGTACGAGATTATTTATTTTTGGTGATCCTCAATGTAAATAAAAGGATAAAAGTAAAAAGAGGAAAAATAACAGATAAAAAAAATGAAAAAAATTGATGTTGTGAGAGAAAGTACTGAATTATCAAGTAATCCTAAAGCATAAAAAATATTTCCGTGTGCAGGTGGACGGCACTTTCTCCGTATCAGAGTGAAGGGATTTTAGTATTTTACGGTACACGGGAGAGTGATTGAAAGGATTTTTTACTCGCTTCATCTTGAGAGAACGTGGTGGGATGTCATTGGCAAAATGCAGTTTTTTTTTTTTTTTTTCATTTTTCCAGAACATAATTTGAACGAAATGATATTTATAATTTTACAAAACCTACCGGTCATTATTAAATTTAAAAGATTCTGGTCGTTAAAATTTAAGGGCTTATTTTGGAGGGAAAATATTGTCTGATGTTAATAGAGATAATGTTTCTTTCCTACCTTAATAAAAATGTGAGTCACATGAACTTTTTTATTTTATTTTTTATTTTTTACAAATAGTGGGCCCACCACTTAAAAATAATAATTATAAAAACAAAAACAAAAACAAAATGCAACTCAATTTTCGAAGAATGTGAAGGAGGAAAAACTACTCTCCTACAACAAAAGAGTAATTTTCCCAAAATTGATTTGCACTATGTGATCATCGGCTTTTTGATCCTTTTATCCTTTATTATTTAAAAAATAATCATTTTGCCACTGTTTCAAAACTATACAGCTATGTGCCCTTTTTTAATCGATTACAAAAGAAATCTAATCAATTAAGTGTCGAAAAATATTGTAATTGATTAGTGAATTTGTTTTAATCGATTAACAATTTCAGGAAATTCCCAAACGAAAACACAGGAACGCACCAAAGCCAACTCATTCTTTTAGCTGTTGAAGCGGTGCTCGAAATCAAGTCGCTATCAGAGGCGATGGAGCAAATTTC
Organism: Gastrolobium villosum; assembly: GCA_032173675.1. Lineage (NCBI taxonomy): Eukaryota > Viridiplantae > Streptophyta > Magnoliopsida > Fabales > Fabaceae > Gastrolobium > Gastrolobium villosum. The sequence goes on along the minus strand of JAVKPL010015033.1, from coordinate 39,992 downwards.
ATATGGAGGGTCAGCAAGGGGCAACCTTTGAAAGAAAAGAAAGAGAACAAAAGAGAAACCATAAATGAAAGGATTTAGAAAGAAAAAAAATCTGAATCAGAACTTTGCAACTGTATCTCTTCCCTCAGGCTTATTATTGTGTGCAGATTCTCATTTAAATCATATAATAGACAAGCATTACATGTCAGCGATAATGGTTATGAAATTTCCAATTGGTTTTTTTGTTCTGATTTTCATTAAGTTACAGAGACAATTATTCATTAACATATGTAATCACCACTGGTAAGATTATTTCATGAACCCAATAAAAGAAAGACTAAACCCAATAAAATAAAGAGTAACTACAAAACAAGTAAACAATGCTTTCTTCAAATAAAAAATGCATAGTGATTATTCAATTGATATCTAGCATTTAAGGCCACTCACCATACCATATTGTGTAACTAAGGGATAATCAGATGCACTAAGATCAATAAACCAATCCCAGTGGCAGGTCCTCAAGAATTGCCATAGCATGAAGAGTGATAGCAAGCACGGTTGGTCCTCTATAAGTGACCAAATTACGCTTCCCCACAACCCAAACATTCCCAACTTGAGCATAAACAGGGTCACTAGCCAAATATTCAACCACATCCTTTTGTTCTGCCTCTAGAGCCCATAATCTATATGAATCAAATAGTAATTCCTTGGATGATAGAGTGCCTTCAGCAACCTTGTGAGATTCCCATAATCTCCTTTGGATGCAGAAATCATATTATGTAACTTAAAGAAAATCAGAACAAAAAAAACCAATTGGAAATTTCATAATCATTATCGCTGACATGTAGTGCTTGTCTATTATATGATTTAAATGAGAATTTGCAAACAATAATAAGCCTGAGGGAAGAGATACAGTTGCAAAGTTCTGATTCAGAATTTTTTTTTCTAAATCCTTTCATTTTTGGTTTCTTTTTTGTTCTCTTTCTTTTCTTTCAAAAGTTGCCCTTGCTGACCCTCCATACGAAATTTGCTCCATCGCCTCTGATAGCGACTTGATTTCGAGCACCGCTTCAACAGCTAAAAGAATGAGTTGGCTTTGGTGCGTTCCTGTGTTTTGGTTTGGGAATTCCCTCAAATTGTTAATCGATTAAAACAAATTCAATAATCGATTACAATATATTTCGACACTTAATCGATTAGATTTCTTTTGTAATCGATTAAAGAAGGGCGAATAGGTGTATAGTTTTGAAACAGGGGCAAGATGATTATTTTTTAATTAATAAGGGATAAAAGGGTCAAAAAGTCTGTGATCATCACATAATTATGAAGCATTTTTTAATAACTAATAAAGTTCAAGTAGCAAGAGGCTGTTTTCCATAAATAAATATTTAAGAATGAAAAAAAAATTATATTGGAGAATAACCCCAATATTGATGCCACATCGCTCGACGAATTTGTTGGGAAAAAACAAATCTTTTTTCATGTAATAATAAAAAATTATTTGTTTCATTACAATAAAATTATAAGATTAACAAGGAACTTCAATGACAACAGTTGTGACCACATCTAATCGCAATAATACTTAGGCCTGTTCGGTGCACATGATAGGAGGCAAGGATAGGATATATTATCATATTATACATTTATCTTTTGTTTGGTGAGCCAACATGATAGAACAAACTTATCATATTGATGCATTTTATCTTGTAGCGAGTCTCATAATTATTCCTAAGGGGGGAGCTAGGTTACAATTTGATCGGATAGGATAATAAAATTCTAACTCTCATTTTACTGATTATATCCTTCTTTCTCTACGTGCCTCAAACCCTCCCTCCTTCCCTGCCATCACCCTCTCTACCTCTTCTCTCATCCTCTTCCAATGTCTCACTTTTGAAATCGTTAACACCACTATCATCCTCCTAGGACTCCTCAACTTCCTTCTCGACAAACCCTGCAACATCCACTTTATCTCCATCGCTGCCTTCCTCATCAATGTACAGTGCTCCGTCATCATAAACAATTCCCATGTCGTCACCAAGATGCTTGTTTGAGACCAGAATTTAGAATCATGTTAAGTTTTCATATAACGCAAACAATACACAGCACACTACAATAACCCATGTAAGAACCCGCACCGTTAAATAATTAAGTAAATAACAAAATTGAAGCCAGAGCATGGATTTAATTAAGATTATGCATAATTATGGTAAGATAATTATTTAGAAAGTCGAATAATGCTTAAAGTCACTTTTTTGATGAAAAGTGCAGATACCGATTTTGCTTCGCGGTATAAATGTGTACCGGTGAAGTGTTCTAAAAAATTATAATAAAAATATGATAATTCCTAGAAAAATGTCTAGATTAAGAATATGAAGTTTGGAAGAAAAATAATTAGTAGAGCTATTAGAACTAATATCGATGGATTAAGTAAGTGCACCTATAAATAGAAAGGCACATAAACATTGGTCAGATTTCTACGAGCCTTTACGTAGACCATTTCACTCCCTCATGGCTGCACCTTTTCCCACACAACTCCATAGCCTTCCTTGCATGAAAACCACCCAAGATACCACTTTTCCACTTGATTCTTCCCCTCCAATTGATAAACCCTTGGTTTATCAGGTTTTGAAGCATGAATTAGCTTTATTTGTGTGATTAAATGGATGGAAAAGAAGGTTAAATTCCTGGAAAGTCCTAAATACAAGTTCTGAAGTTTATATTGAAAATTTACATTGTTCTTGTAGGAAAATGAATTTCAAGAAGCAAAAGAGAGAAGGAAAAAGATTCTGAAGAATTTGGAGAATTCAAGTGTTGAGCGCTAAAACGACCAAAGCAAACGTTTTAGCGCGATGCTGCAAAAGGAAGCCCAAAAGTGCTGGTGCTGAGCGCTAAAACAGCCAAAGCAAATGTTTTAGCGCGTTGCTGCAAAGAAAAGTTCAAAAAGATTCGGGTCTTGAGCGCTAAAACGGTCAAGTCAAGCGTTTTAGCGCGTTGATGTTCAACAAAATGCCAAAATTCTCTGCAAGTGTGCACTTTAGCGGTCATTTTGAAATGTTTTAGCGCTGAAGACGGTTAAAAGCGGTTAGGCATCCTTCAAGTTGAGTGCTAAAACGTCTGACAATTAGCATTTTAGCGTTTCAACGTTCGTGACAACAATTACAAAGGAGTGCATTTTAGCGCTCGATCCAGCGTTTTAGCGCCTATGTCAGTTTTTGTATGTTATTTCAGTTTTGAACTTGTAAACTATAAAAGGGCAAGGGGCTTTCAAACTTGGGATCTGATACTTTTCATTTTCTGAAATTCCTAAATTCCTTAGGTCTTAGTCTTTTATTAGTTTTAGTGTATTTTATGTAATTGTGATTGAAGATTGAAGATTCAACAACATGACAATGGAGTTAGATCTTTCCTCTTCTCTTGTTATTTCTATTTTTATGTCTGGGTAGAGTCCTTTGTAGTTGGATTTCAATGGAACTCAATGATGAATTTATGTATGGTTGATTGAATATTATGATTATCTTTTATATGATGGAATGAGAGTGTCTTTGTTAATTCTTTCCATTTAGGAAGTAATGTAGAACAGGAATGTTTATATTACTTCTGTAACTGGCAATTTCATCATCAGTGTTCTATTATTCAGGAATGGAAATAGGGTTCTGATGTAATCTTTAAAATCTCGGTGATTAATGTAGGTATTGAGAAGGGAATTACCAAGGGATTGGGGTTTCTTGAACAATGTATCAACTAAGATAGTGAGGAATCACATCTTAGTGATAATAAGAAGATTAATTGACATCACATTAGAGATAATTCATAATTGGACCGATTCTTACATAAGTTTATGGTTGAGGAACATTGATTTCCTTACTACTTGTTTTAAAATTGTAATTCACATTTTAGTTATTTTACCGATTCCAAATATAATTCAAATTCTGGTGACAATTATCAATGCATTCAATGAATTCTTGTTTGATTCAACTTAATTATAAATGGTTAGTTGGTGTTTGAACACAAATCCTCGTGGGAACGATCTTTACTTATCATTTTATTACTTGTACGACTAGTACACTTGCTAAAGTCGCAACAAGTTTTGGCGCCGTTGCCGGGGAGTTGTTCTTTCAACATTGACAGACACCATTAATATTTGAGATTGATTTTTCTTTCCAGCAATTTATATTTATGTGTGAAGTTTTGTCCAATTCCAATTCTGGTGTATGCGATGTACTATTAATCCAAACTCTTTGTTGTTTGATTCAGAATTAGAAAGGACAGTTAGAAAGAACAAAAAAGAAGCAAGATAAAGGAAGCTACAAGAAAGGGGTGAATCCAATGTGACAATTCAAGAAGAAGTCATGGAAGAAAATCACAGGCCACCATTATAGAGGACATTGGGAGATTACATGACTACCGGTGTAATTCCACCGATTGGAAGTGTTGTTCGACCCAATGTGGAACCCAACAACTTTGAGTTGAAACCTGCATTAGTACAATTGGTGTAGAAAGAACAATTTGCTGGCACCAGTGCAGAAGACCCGTATCTGCACATTGAGAATTTCTTACTTTTGAGCGATATAGAGAAGATTAATGGTGTGACTAGAGATGCTATCTTGTTAAGATTGTTCACTCATTCATTGAAGGATGATGCAAGAAGATGGTTACAATCATTACCTCAGGGATGAAAGTAACTGGCCTTGAAGGCCGGTGCATGTAAGGTGGAAAAACAAAAATTTTACCGCGGAAACATACATGCACACAAGATTCATGCTTTAGGACAGCATGATGTTACCTTGTTTTGGCCTGATCAGTCAAGGAGATCAGTTGTCAGGTCTGAAGGGTTCAAACCCTCTAATGGTGATCCACACCATCGTTCGTCAATGATGCAAGAACGCCTTCTTGAAAGCCACCAGATGATCACCATAATGAGGCTTGTTATGTGCCCAATTGGTGAAGGTGGAGGCTAGGTACTGTGTTTGGAAAGGTGTAGTGAACTACCCTACAGAATGGTGCATGAGATGAAGGAGTGTAGGCTAGGTTTTTTCAAAACCCTAAGGAGAGGAACTTGTCTTGTGTTGTGCGCACAAGAAGAAGAAGAGAGTGAGATCATTAAATCAAATTATCCTTTCAAATTCATTTGAAAGTGGCACATGGAATCAAGGAGGATAAGGTGAAGTTGTTGCAAAACAAATCTAGCCAACAACCTCCAATCTTATCCTCATGAAACTAAGTTCAAACCTATTCAAAATCAGATTCATAAACTATCATATAGTACCTATTCCATGCGCATAATTCAGCCCAAAAGAGTCTAAATATGTTGAGTAGTTGCATTCAAAATTTGAACCAACTCACCCACTTATTCTCTCAACTACCAAATCTGTTTGGAGCCTTATTTAAATGACAAGATTACATCCTTATCACTCAAAGTGTGCGCCCCAAACAGCCCATGATGATCTCCAAAGATCTCCTCTTGGTACAAGGAATTTGTTCCAATAAGATCTTATCTTATCCTTTTGTTATGAAACAACTTTTGATAGCCAATTCGAATTCGAATTCAAACACTTGAATTCAAATGTTCAAACATGTAAATTCAAAATTTAAAATTTAAAATTTCAAAATTCAAAATTCAAATTTCAAAATTCAAAATTCAAAATTCAAATTTCAAATTCAAAATTCGAATTTCAAAATTCAAATTCCAAATTTAAATTCCAAAATTCAAATTTCAAATTCAAAATTCAAATGTTTGATTTATTAATTTAACTAATTAAATTAATTAGTAATGGCTTGGACTATCCAAGCCCATTACTAAGCTCCATGCGCCCTCCACCCATTTAGGTGGGCTTCCAAACAGCTTCTTGGGCTAACAACCATTATTAGGCCCAATACCTTTAAAGCTAGTTCATCATGACTACAAGGTGTTAGTGTGTGACTCATTAGGTCCAACTTAGCTTCTGACATAACTGGGCTTGGGCCCAACAAACCCACAACCCAATTAATGACAACACAGAGCACTAGCAATGCTTTCTTGCCCCAGAACTAGTCAGATTAATGACTTGACCATCCTATTGCACATATTTGGTTACCGTATGTATTTCCCTTCGTCTCGGTTATCTTCCCATTAACCTAGGGTAAGGAAATGTATCAACCCCTGCGGTTTAGGGTAAGCTTTATTCAAAATAGGGAATCTTCAATTTACTGACTCTAAAGGCAGATCATCTCATGATCTCTTTTACTATGCATAGATTCCCGAGTCCCTGTAAATGTCATCCCGATTTCTCCGGTTTACAGATAACCTAATCTCTCACAGAGATTTGACGAATTTCTTCAGCTTATTACCCTAGCCCTGTGCCCTTTAAGGACACGCCCAACAGTATACCTATGAGTCTCCATGTTTCAGGCAGATTAGGCATACAATCAAAACATGCCTTCAAGAACACAGTCTAGGTAATAACTTCTGGTCTAAGGAAAGACATACCCAAATATAAAGAGATTACTCTAATGACACTATCTGTGAGATTTTCTCATAGAATCTCTTTTTGGGTCTGTTCAGTGCGAGCTATACTCTTATAGGTCCACCCACGACTTTAGCTAAGATATCTCCATATTTGTAGCTCATGAGGTCTTTACCTTGTATCCATATACAAGTAGATAAGTCGTACTAGTCTTACCCGAGATCACTGATCCCCAAACTCAGTGTCTCTAGACTAGGAACATATAATTAGGAATAGACATGCGATATTCTTGAATCCTTATGATCGTGATCTCATCACAGATACTCAAGTGATACCTGTTCTATTCCAAGGGGTTTATCTAGTTCGTTCATATAATATTAACAATAATATCGAGACACAATATGAAACTGAATAAATAGTGCTTTCATTTATTTGCGACAAACAAAGTTGTACATCTAGTGTCCTTTATTTAATCAAAAGATTGTCTCTAGGACACCCATTTACTAACAAGGGAAGTATCACAACTTGGGATGATCTGCATACTAAGTTTTTAGCCCGGTTCTTTTCAGCACCAAAGAGGGCGAAATTGAAGAATAAGATAACAGGGTTCAAACAAAAAGAATCAGAGTCTATCTATGAAGCTTGGGAAAGATTCAAAACACTCTTGAGGAAATATCCACAACATGGAATCGAAGTGTGGAATCAAGCAACAATATTTCTCAAAGGGTTGACAACCAACACAAGAACATTAGTGAATGCCATAGCTGATGGTTCATTAACAACCAAGACTCCTTGGGAAGCCCTTGACATATTTGAATCTCTAGCATCTCAAGAATTTGACAATGTTCCAGTGAATGACAGAAGAACGAGAATTATAAAACTTGATGGGTATGATGCTTTGTTAGCCAAGAATGATCAGATGATGCAAATGCAAAAATAAGAACAACAACAGTTGGATGCTCTCACTAAGCAGCTTTCCTCTCTAAATGTTGCTTCTGTGGACACTAATTCTGTATGTGCAATTTGTGAAAAAGGCCATGTTACAGAAGATTGTGATTATGGGGGATCTGCAAAACAAGCAGAAGTGAATGGGGTATGGTATGATCAGAGGAACCAGAACAACCAGGGGCGAAATTTGTATGTTCCACCATGGAAGAATAGAAATCAACACCCAGAGTTCAGTTATAGTTCTAATCATCAGTTGAATCCTCCACTGCATCCTACTCCACCACATTCTTCACAATAAGGTGATACCTCTACATGGGAGAAAGCTTTTGCACAGTTATCTAAGACCACTATAGAATTTATCCAGGGTTCAATTTCTTTTAGAGAAGAAACTTCTGCATTCATACAAGAGACAAAAACATCATTCAGTAACCAGGAAGCATCCATCCGGAATTTAGAGACCCAAATTGGTCAGTTGTCCAGACAGATATCTGAGAGATCACACGGAAAATTCCCTGGTGATACACTGGTGAATCCAAGGGAGCATTGCAAATCCATTACTACAAGAAGTGGGCTTATGCTTCAACCGGTTAAGAAGAAAGTGGAAGAAAACAAAGAGGAGGAAGAAGTTGTCATTGAAGATGATGAAGTTGAAAATGATGAAAAAGAAAAAGCTAAGGAAGATAAGAAAGAAGATGAAGTAGTTGTTGAAACCAATTCTTCACCCAAGAAGTTGATGAAGTGGTGGGAGAAGAAGAAAATGGCTGACAAGCAAGACAAGCCAATTATTCTATCTCCACATGCAAAAGTTCCTTATCCTCAGAGGTTGAAGCAAGAAATTCAGAAACAACATTATGCAAGGTTTCTGGATATTTTCAAGAAACTACAGATCAACATTCCATTTGCTGAAGCCTTGGAAAACATGCCCCACTATGAAAAATTTATGAAGGATCTTTTATCTAACAAGAGGAAGTTGAAAGATGGTGAGACTGTGCCTTTAATAGAGGAATGTAGCGCCCTTATTCAAAAGAAGCTTCCTCCGAAGTTAAAAGACCCAGGTAGTTTCAGCATTCCTATTGCTATTTGAAATGTGGAAGTAGGAAAAACACTTTGTGACTTGGGGGCCAGTATAAATTTGATGTCGTTATCCATCTGCAGAGGTTTGAGAATTGACAAGTTGAAAACCACTAATGTTATTCTACATCTAGCAGATAGATCAATTAAGAGACCAGAACTGCCACCGGAGAAAAATGTTTGACCTCCACTGTTCATCGTGATGTAGCGTTTCAGTGGGATGGCCGTGACTTCTCGGTAGATCTGATAGGATTGCCGATGGCCAACTTGGAGATTATTTTGGGCATGGATTGGCTGTCCAGAAATTGTGCATTAATTGATTGTTTTGCCAAGAGAGTGGTGATGTCTCCGGGTGGGTCCACAGCCAGTTCCTCACCGTTCATTTCAGTCCTGCAGGCGAGGAGGGCCTTGAGAGCAGGGGCATTTGGCTATGTCATGTTGGGAGGTTTGGTGAGTGGGACACATGAGGATCTCACTGGCATTCCTGTGGTGAGGGAATTCCTCGAGGTGTTTCCTGAGGAGATTCCTAATTTTCCACCGCAGAGGGAGATAGAGTTCTCTATTGACTTATTGCCTGGTGTGGGGCCTATATCGTTGGCTCCATACCGGATGTCGCCACCGGAGTTGGCAGAGCTGAAGAAGCATATTGAGCTTTCAGCGAAGGATTTTATTCGGCCGAGTGTGTCTCCTTGGGGAGCACCGGTTATTTTTGTGAAAAAGAAAGATGGGACTATGCGGTTGTGCACCGACTACAGGCAGTTGAACAAGGTGACAATCAAGAACAAGTATCCTTTTCCACGCATTGATGATTTGCTGGATCAGCTCAGGGGTGTTTGCGTATATTCCAAGATCGACCTCCACTCCGGTTACCATCAGATACGGGTAAAGCCGGAGGATGTCCCAAAGACAGTGTTTCGCTCGAGGTACGGACATTATGAGTATTTGGTGATCCCGTTTGGACTCACCAATGCACCCGCAGTGTTCATGGACTACATGAACAGGATCTTCCAGCCGTACCTGGATCAGTTTGTGATCGTCTTCATTGACGACATCTTGATTTACTCCAAGACAGAGGAGGAGCATGCTGAACACTTGAAGATTGTCTTGCAAGTGTTGAAAGAGAAAAAGCTATATGCTAAGCCGTCAAAATGTGAGTTTTGGCTCAAGGCGGTAAAATCTCTGGGTCATGTGATTTCTGCTGATGGAGTTGCAGTTGACCCTAAGAAGATTGAGGCCGTGATGGATTGGGAGAGGCCCAAGACGGTTACAGAAGTGAGAAGCTTCTTGGGTTTGGCTGGGTACTACAGGAGTTTCATAGAGGGATTCTCCAAGATGGTGCTACCGATGACTCGCCTTACCCGAAAGGAGACTCCATTCGTGTGGACACATGAGTGTGAGGAGTGCTTCCAGGAGTTGACGGAGAGACTGACTACTGCTCCTGTGTTAGTCCTTCCTGATCCTGCGGAGCAGTTTGAGTTATACTGCGATGCCTCTGGTAAAGGGCTAGGCTGTGTGTTGATGCAGAAAGGGAAAGCTGTTGCTTATGTTGCAAGACAGTTGAAACCTCACGAGGAGAACTATCCGACTCACGACTTGGAGTTGGCATCCATTGTTTTTGCTTTCAAGATTTGGAGGCATTACCTGTTTGGTATGAAGTTTGTTGTATTCAGTGACCACAAGAGTCTGAAATATCTGTTTGACCAGAAGGAGTTGAACATAAGACAGCGGAGATGGATGGAGTTCTTGAAGGACTACGATTTTGAGCTGAGGTACCATCCTGGCAAGGCCAATATGGTAGCCGATGCTTTGAGTCAGAAATCCGTGAGCTTATCCAGCTTGATGATGAGCGACTACGAGGTGATCGAAAAGTTCAGAGACTTGAGAGTGAACTCCTTGTTTGGGGGCGCACTGCTTGAGATGGAAACAGTAGAAGTGATTAATGAGCTGATGGAAAAGATTAAAGAGGCGTAAGTACAAAGAGAGTGCCTAGATTATGTGAAGAACCAGGACGGTGTGTCTTGGAATGAAGATGGTTTATTGCTGTTCCAGAAGAGGATTGTTATTCCTCGAGGGCCATTGACCGAGGAGGTTATGGCAGAGGCTCATAAGGGCCGGTTTACTATCCACCCTGGTACTACAAAAATGTACTAGGACTTGAAGAGAAATTTTTGGTGGCCAGGCATGAAGAAGGACATAGCGGTCTACGTGTCCAAGTGTTTGATATGTCAGAAAGTGAAGATCGAGCACCAGAAACCGTCAGGCAAACTTCAACCTCTTGAGATTCCACAGTGGAAGTGGGAGAGTATTTCCATGGACTTCGTGGTGGGATTGCCTAAGACTCAGGCTGGTTGTGACTCTATCTGGGTCATTGTGGACAGATTGACCAAGTCTGGCCATTTTCTTCCAGTGAAGGTGAGCTTCACTACAGAGCAGTTGGCCAAGCTATACGTCCGCGAGATTGTGAGGCTTCACGGGGTGCCCGAGAGTATCATCAGTGATAGGGACCCGAAGTTCACATCTCGGTTCTGGGAGGCGCTGCAGGAGGCTTTTGGTACGCATTTGAGATTGAGTACCGCCTATCACCCTCAGACTGACGGACAGACTGAGCGGACCATCCAGACATTGGAGGACATGCTGAGAGCTTGCACGTTGGAGCAGGGTTCTGCATGGGATAGGTACCTTCTGTTGGTAGAATTCTCGTACAACAACAGTTTTCATGCTACTCTGGGCATGGCACCCTACGAGGCGCTGTATGGTAGGAGGTGTCGGACTCCTACTTGCTGGTCTGAGGTTGGAGATAAAGAGCTATTTGGCTTGGACTTTGTCCAAGATACTACCCTGCAGATCCAGATGATCAGGGAAAAGTTGAAGCAGGCGCAGAATCGCCAGAAAAGCTACTATGATGTCAAGCATCGTCCACTGAAGTTCAGTGAGGGTGAGCACGTGTTTGTGAGATTTTCACCTGTCACCGGTGTTGGACGGGCACTCGGAGTGAGGAAGTTGAGCCCGCGGTTCATTGGGCCCTACCAGATCCTTGGTAGAGTAGGACCTGTTGCCTATCGACTCGCCTTACCTCCGAACCTAGCCAACATCCACGACGTGTTTCACGTGTCTCAGCTTCGGAGGTACATAGCAGATCCTTCGCACGTGGTGCAGCCGGATGATGTGGAGGTTCAGGAGAACCTAAAGACTCCCGTCGGACCACTCAAGATTCTCGTTTGAGGCGAGAAACAGCTTAGAAGCAAGATCATTCCAATGGTCAAGGTGCAGTGGACTGGGCGTAGTCCCGAGGAGTGCACGTGAGAGCGAGAGGATTAGCTTCTCCGGCAGTATCCCGACTTCCGAGACAGGTATGTTTCTGATTTTGAGGACAAAATCCTTAAAAAGGTGGGGTGAATGTAAGAACCCGCACCGCTAATTAAGGTAATTAGCGAATTAAGAACCCGCACCGCTAATTAAGGTAATTAGCGAATTAATTATAATAATTAGGAAATGATTACATAATTGACCTTAATAATTATTATTAGGCTTAAATAATTATACTGAGTGAGTAAAAATGCTGAAAGTCGCTTTTCGGAAGAAAAGCGCAGATACCGGTTCTGCTACCCGGTATAAATGCGTACCGGAAAAGTATCCCGGAAAATCATAACGAATGCATGATAATTACTAGAATATTATGTACAACTTGTAAAACAAGTTTCAAGTCGCGACGATTAAAGTCGATCAGATAGTAGCCAGGAGCTGCTACAATATATCTCTGAGACCAGCTACAAGAGTCACATTCAAAGATCAACCAGTATCCCAGTAGAACACAACCCTGCTGCCACCCAAAGGAAGCCCAAGCAAGAACGCAAAGAAGCCTGACCAGTGTTCTTGGTAGAGTTTGATGCAAGAGATGATCCCCGAGTTGAGCATGCGAGACCTACCCCTGATGGAGCGCTAGAACACGTCGTTCTGGGCGATGCTGACCAGACGACAACCATCGGGGCGACCATTGATTCAGAGACAAAAGATAAGTTGATCAAGCTACTCAGAGACAACAAGGACCTATTTGCTTGGAAACCACCAGACATGCCACGCATTGACCCATAAGTGTGCTGCCATCGGTTATCCATGGATCCCAAAGCAAAGCCCGTCACCCAGAAAAAGAGGAAGTTCGGTCCCGATTGTCAAAAGATCATTGACGAGGAGGTTAAGCGACTCGATGAAGCTGGCTTCATTCGAGAAATCAAATACACCACTTGGTTATCCAACCCAGTTTTAAGAACCCGCACCGCTAATTAAGGTAATTAGCGAATTAAGAACCCGCACCGCTAATTAAGGTAATTAGCGAATTAATTATAATAATTAGGAAATGATTACATAATTGACCTTAATAATAATTATTGGGCTTAAATAATTATACTGAGTGAGTAAAAATGCTGAAAGTCGCTTTTCGGAAGAAAAGCGCAAATACCGGTTCTGCTACCCGGTATAAATGCGTACCGGAAAAGTATCCCGGAAAATTGTAACGAATGCATGATAATTACTAGAATATTATTTAGGACTTGTAAAACAAGTTTCAAGTCAAAATAATATAATCTGATACCAGAACTGATACTGGCTATGAAAAAGCGCGTACCGGAAAGGTGCTCCGAAAAATAAAATAAAAATATGACAAATCTTAGAAAATTGAGTAGGTCTCGATTCCAAAGTTTGGGATCAAGATCTTTTGCGTTGCTATTAAAACTAATACTGCGCGATATGACTTAAGTGGCTATATATGCTAAATGGCACAAGTTTCTAGGTCAAAAATATGCAGCCTCCTACGTGATTTGGGTTGGTGTTTGAGCTCTCTTTGCTGCACCTCCACCCTTCTGCACCTTTCATGCTTGTTCCATCACTTTAAACACTTGGTGAGGGTGAGAGCGAGCCTTGAGACTACATTGTTGGTCTCATTCTTAGTTGAGAAGGCTGTTTTGGTTGAGGGGTGAGGCTGAGTTTGTGTCATGAAGGGAAGAAGCTCCAAGTAGCTTTCTTGGTGAAGAAAGTGAAAGTAAACTGGCCTTTGAAGGCCGATGCATGTAAGGTGTAAAACAAAAAATTTTTACTGCAGAACATACATGCACACATAGGTTCATGCTTTAAGACAGCATGATGTTACCTTGTTTTTGGCCTGATCAGTCAGGGAGATCAGATGTCAGGCTTGAAGGGTTCAAACCCTCTAATGGTGATCCACACCACCGTTCGTCAATGATGCAAGAACCCTTTCTTGAAAGCCACCAGATGAACACCACAGTGAGGCTTGCTATGCGCACAAGTGGTAAAGGTGGAGGCTAGGTATTCTGTTTGGAAAGGTGTAGTGAGCTACCCTACAGAATGGTGCATAGATGGAGGAGAGTTGGCTAGGTTTTTCACAAAACCCTAAGGTGAGGAACAAGTCATATTTATGCGCACACTTGGAGAGGAGGAGGGAATTCAATCATTCAAAATGAAAAACAAACTTTCAAACTTCTTTGAAAGTTGCGCATAGAACAGTGTGATAAGGTGGAGCTGTTGCAAAACTAACTTTGCCAACAACCTCCAATCTTATCCACATGATATTAAGTTCAAAATAATTTAAACTTAAATTCATAAACTATCATATAGTATATAGTTCTCATGCGCATAATTCAGCCCTAGAAGGGGTCCAAATACATTGAGTAGTTGCATTCAAAATTTGAATCAACTCATCCACTGATTCCCTCAACCACCAAATCTGAATGGAGGTTTGTTTTAAGTGATAAGATAACACTCTTATCACCTAAAAGTTGCGCACCAAACAGCCAAGGGAGTGCCTCCAAAGATCCTACTTGATCCAAGGAATATGCTCCAATAAGATCCTGTCTTATCCTTTTCTTATGAAACAACTTTTCAAAACCAATTCAAATTCGAATTCAAACACTTGAATTCAAACGTTCAAACATTCAAATTCAAAATTCAAAATTCGAATTTCAAAATTCAAATCCAAATTCAAATTTCAAAATTCAAATTTCAAATTTCAAATTCAAAATTCGAATTTCGAAATTCAAATTCTAAATTCAAATTTCAAAATTCAAATTTCAAATTCAAGATTCGAAATTCAAATATTTGATTATTAATTTAACTAATTAAATTAATTAGTAATGGCTTGGACTATCCAAGCCCATTACTAAACTCCATGCACCACCCACCCATTTAGGTGGGCTTCCAAACAGCTTCTTGGGCTAATAACATTATTAGGCCCAATACCTTTAAAGCTAGTCCATCATGACTACAAGGTGTTAGTGAGTGACCCATTAGGTCCAACTTAGCTTCTGACATAACTGGGCTTGGGCCCAACAAGCCCACAACCCAATTAATGACAACACAGAGCACTAGCAATGCTTTGTTGCCCCAGAACTAGTCAGATTAATGACTTGATCAACCTATTGCACATATTTGGTTACCGTATGTATTTCCCTTCGTCTCGGTTATCTTCCCATTAACCTAGGGTAAGGAAATGTATCAACCCCTGCGGTTTAGGGTAAGCTTTATTCGAAATAGGGAATCTTCAATTTACTGACTCTAAAGGCAGATCATCTCATGATCTCTTTTACTATGCATAGATTCCCGAGTCCCTGTAAATGTCATCCCGATTTCTCCGGTTTACAGATAACCTAATCTCTCACAGAGATTTGACGAATTCCTTTAGCTTATTACCCTAGCCCTGTGCCCTTTAAGGACACGCCCAACAGTATACCTATGAGTCTCCATGTTTCAGGCAGACGAGGTATACAATCAAAACATGACTTCAAGAACACAGTCTAGGTAATAACTTCTGGTCTAAGGAAAGACATACCCAAACATAAAGAGATTACTCTAATGACACTATCTGTGAGATTTCCTCATAGAGTCTCTCTTTGGGTCTGTTCAGTGCGAGCTATACTCTTATAGGTCCACCCACGACTTTAGCTAAGATATCTCCATATCTGCAGCTCATGAGGTCTTTACCTTGTATCCATATACAAGTAGATAAGTCGTACTAGTGTTTACTCGAGATCACTAATCCCCAAACTCAGTGTCTCTAGACTAGGAACATATAATTAGGAATAGACATGCAATATCCTTGAATCCTCATGATCGTGATCTCATCACAGATACTCAAGAGATACCTGTTCTATTCCAAGGGGTTTATCCAGTTCGTTCACATAATATTAACAGTAATATCGAGACACAATATGAAACTGAATAAATAGTGCTTTCATTTATTTGCGACAAACAAAGTTCTACATCTAGTGTCCTTTATTTAATCAAAAGATTGTCTCTAGGATACCCATATGCTAACAAGCTCCCACTTGGCCTAGAGCCAATCAGACCTAAGTCGTATGCCCAAAGCCTCATAATGACTATCATGTTTTCTCTGAGAAACAACCTTTGTCAGAGAATCGGCCAGGTTATCGTCTGTGGGAACATAATCCATTTTTACATCATTCCTATCAATGATTTCTCTAATCAAATGATATCTGCGGAGCACGTGTTTAGATCTTTGATGAGACCTAGGTTCCTTTGACTGCGCAATGGCTCCAGAGTTGTCGCAAAGCAACTGTATGAGCTCATCCACGCTTGGAACCACCCTTAGTTCATTTACGAACTTCTTGATCCACACTGCCTCCTTAGCTGCTTCTGAAGCAGCTATGTATTCAGCCTCTGTCGTTGAGTCTGCTGTTGTCTCCTGCTTGGAACTTTTCCAAGACACTGCCCCACCATTTAAGGTGAATACGAATCCTGACTGTGACTTGCAGTCATCTTTGTCACTCTGAAAGCTGGCATCAGTGAACCCTTTCACTGTTAACTCATTAACCCCACCATAGACCAGAAACGCATCCTTAGTTCTTCTTAAGTATTTAAGGATGGTTTTGACTGCCGTCCAGTGACCCTCTCCAAGGTCTGACTGGTATCTGCTCGTAATGCTTAAAGCATATGAGACATCTGGTCTCGTACATATCATGGCATACATGATGGATCCAATAGCCGAAGCGTATGGAATTCCACTCATGCGATCCTTCTCAGGCTGTGACTTAGGACACATAGCCCTTGATAGGTGTACCCCATGACTGACAGGAAGAAAACCCCTTTTCGACCCTTCCATGCTAAACCTCTTTAGCATCTTGTCAACGTACATGGATTGAGATAAACCCAGCAGCCTCTTGGATCTATCTCTATAGATCTTTATACCGAGTATAAAGGCTGCCTCTCCCAAATCCTTCATGGTAAAGTTTTCTGAAAGCCACTCTTTCGTTATTTTTAATGTGGCGATGTCATTTCCTATTAGCAATATGTCATCTACATAAAGCACTAGGAAAATTCCCACTAACCTTTCTGTAAACACAAGGTTCATCCTCGTTCTTGATAAAACCGTTACTCTTAACGACTTCATCAAAACGTATATTCCAACTCCTTGATGCTTGCTTTAGCCCATATATTGACCTTTGTAGTTTGCATACCATATGCTCCTGATCTTTGTTTTCAAAGCCTTCAGGTTGTGTCATGTACACTTCCTCCTTCAAGAACCCATTCAAGAAGGCGGTCTTGACATCCATTTGCCAAATTTCATAGTCGTGGTATGCTGCTATTGCAAGCATGATCCTAATAGATTTGATCATGGCAACTGGTGAAAAAGTTTCATCATAGTCAACTCCTTGTCTTTGACGATACCCTTTCGCCACCAACCTAGCTTTGTAGGTCTGAACGTTGCCATCTGCATCAGTCTTTCTTTTAAAGACCCATTTATTACCGATAGGAACTATTCCTTGCGGTTTAGGAACCAAGGTCCATACCTTGTTCTGATACATCGAGTCCATTTCAGATTCCATGGCTTCAAGCCATTTTGAGGAGTCAACATCTTTGACCGCCTCCTCGTAGTTACTTGGTTCATCATCCTCAACAGTTTGCTGATTCTCAATCACAAACCCGTACCTTTCAGGTGGATGGATGACCCTCGTAGATCCACGGAGTTGTGTGTTTACTTCTCCATTGGAGAACGTCGCCTGCGGAGCAGACTCGGGTTCCTCAATCTGTTCTTGTGGATCTTGCACTTCTTCAAGATCAATCTTACTCCCACTGCCTCCTTGAGAGATCAAATCCTTCTCAAGGAACTCAGCATTCTTTGACACAAACACTTTGTGTTCTTCCATGGAGTAGAAGTAGTATCCCTTAGTACCTTTAGGATACCCCACAAATAGACATTTAGTACTCTTAGCACTAAGCTTGTCTGATGTCAACGCTTTGACATAAGCTGGCGATCCCCATACCCTGAGGTAACTCAGGTTGGGTCTCTTACCACTCCATATCTCATATGGTGTGGTCTGAACAGATTTAGACGGTACCCTATTTAGAAGGTATGCCGCTGTGTCTAAGGCATATCCCCAAAACGATTTTGGAAGTTGAGTCTCACTCATCATAGACCTAACCATGTCTAACAAGGTCCTGTTTCTCCTTTCGGAGACACCGTTTTGGTGTGGTGTGTAAGGAGCGGTAAATTGTGAGAGAATTCCATTTTCTCTCAGATAACCCTGAAACTCGTGGCTCAAATATTCACCACCACGATCTGATCGTAATGTCTTAATCATCTTGCCACGCTGTTTCTCCACTTCATTCCTAAACTCTTTGAACTTTTCAAAAGCTTCAGATTTATATCTCATTAGGTATATATACCCAAATCTTGATTTGTCATCTGTAAAGGTAATGAAATAAGAATATCCACCTCTAGCCTCAATAGACATTGGGCCACATACATCAGTATGAATGAGTTCTAATAACTCACCAGCCCTATGACTCTCAAGCCCTTTGGGCTTTTGTTGAATCATTTTCCCAGCTAGACAAGATTCACACTGTCCGTAGGATTCCAAATCCATGGAGTCCAGGTATCCATCTCTATGCATCCTAGACAATCTTGTTTCATTTATGTGCCCTAGTCTACAGTGCCAAAGATAAGATTGATTATCCGTCCTAGGTCGTTTCACATCTATATTGAGCACTTCATTTCCCATTTCCAACACATACAATCCATTTATTAAAGAAGCAGTACCGTAAACCATATCATTCAAAATGATAGAAAAAGTACCATCCCTAATACTGAAAGTATATCCATCTTGTTCTAAACAAGAAATTGAAATAATGTTTCTAGAAATTTGCAGAACATAAAGACAATTATTCAAATGCAATAAAAGGCCCGTAGGCAAAATAAGGTCAGCATCTCCAACTGAATGAGCAGCAACTCTTGCTCCATTACCAACGCGGAGATCCACCTCGTTTCTATCCAATCTCCTTGGGCTCCTAAGTACCTGCAACATAATGCAGATATGAGAACCACATCCGGTATCCAATACCCATGAGGATGGATTAGCATAAGAATAATTTATCTCAATCATGAAAATACCTGAGGCAGAAGCATCACCATGCTTCTTGTCCTTCACATTGTTCAGGTAGTCTGGACAATTCCTCTTCCAGTGGCCTTTCTTGCCACAATGGAAGCACTCAGCATCACCCTTGTCCTTAGGTGCCTTCTTACCCTTCTTCTTGCCCTTCTTCTTCTTGGATTTTCCTTTGGGCTTAAGGGGGTCACCTTTTGCAGGCTCCTTACCCTTTCCCTTGGCCTTGCTAGGCCCACCAATCAAAAGAGCCTGTGTCCTATCCTTCTTGATAGACACTTCAGCTGTTGTTAACATGCTTAACAACTCAGGCAAGCTCACTTGCATCCCATGCATATTGTAATTCATGATGAATTGACTGAAGGAAGGTGGAAGTGAGGTGAGGACTAAGTCATTACTTAGCTCGGCATCCATGATGAAGCCTAGGTTTCTAGCTTCTCAATCAGCCCGATCATCTTGAGAACATGGCTGCCAACAGACATGCTCTCAGTCATCCTACAAGAGAACAGTTCTCTTGAGGCCTCATACCTCTCATGCCTGCCTTTAATATCATACAACTCCTTGAGATGTACGATAATAGAGGGAGCATCCATATGCTCATGCTGCTTTTGCAGTTCAGGCGACATGGATGCCAACATGATGCATACTGCCATCACATTGTCATCCAAGTGCTGTTGATGGGTTATGAAATCAAATTCCGCAAACCCTTCTTCCCTTTCCCGTGGAGCTACGGGTATTACAGCATCTAAAACGTAGGCAATCTTTTCGGCCCTTAGAACTATTCTTAGGTTCCGATACCAGTCCATAAAATTTGAACCGGTCAGTTTATTCGTATCGAGTATTGAACGCAGTGACAGTGGATTAGTCATACTATAAGCTGAAAAGGATGTAAAGATAGTTTTAGTTAATATACGGTTATGTAGTTAAAAGCAAATTATTAAAGACTTGAAATAATTTGCCCCTCCCACTATTTTATCTAAGTCAATGACCCTTCCTTTTGACTTAGGGTTAATCTACTTTAGATTTTACCTTAGTGGGATTAAGAGTGCGATTATTTATTTTAACCTCCGTCTGAGACCGCAAGATTAATTTAAATAAAGGGTTGATCTTTATCAACAGTATCTCATACCCTCTCTTAACATTAGGTTGACAACTCTTTGTCACTTAGTGGTGCATCTTATGCAACCAACCTAGCACCATTACCCTAAGCACATAAGCCCGGCTGTGCCTGCAACTTATGTCTTAGTTAAGCATTAAACCAGCACCTTAAGTGTCTTACACTTCAAACACTACTCTAGCCCAACGAAATAGTGGATCCCAACTGAGTTATGGAGCACCACTATGTAGAAGAGTTTTGAGTAGCATTGGTGGTGGGAGGTAATCATATGCTTAATTATTTATTCCTTTTAAGGGTTCCTTTTATCTTGGGGTTAATTAGGTCCCATCAAACGCATATTGTAAGTTATCATGCTAGTCGTTACCTATGTCAAACATCTATCGGTATACACTAGTCGCTTTTGGACAAACATAATAACCATACAAAACGCGGTTTGCCCAATTCATGCATACTAGACGTTCTAATCATACATGCATATAAACAGTTTATATTGAGATAGCCATGGTGCTCGCGCTTTTGTCCCTTTTTGCTTCTTTAAGCAACGGCCGCTTGTCGTCTATACGCCACTAGCCTATTTCTCTAATTACAAATAATTAAAGAAACTCCATAACATTTTGGAGGAACAAAATTACAAAATTTAAATTACAAATACACTTGTAAATTAAAATGCGCGATTACACATTAATTTAAAATTCAAAAAATTCAAATCCGGGCACCATGACCATCCCCTTCCTGTTTGTACCTGAAAAGTTCAAAACTTGCAAACACAAACATTATATTATCACATAACATTTTCACATGTATTTTGACATTTAACATTTAAACATCAAAATAACATCTAGATTCATAATCTTAAATTTCTCATTGGCCGAATTTAAAAACAATTTCAATTCAAATTTTGTTAATTCTTTCTTAAAGAAAACAAAATTAAACCATGCATGTAGCCATATATCCCTACATGGCCGAATCATATAGGTGACTATATGATAAATTTTGTCACAAAATTTCATGCATATAAACATGACACAATTCATGGAGAAAAATAAGAAATCATTCAAGGTACTCTTAGTACCCTCCATGGGCCGAATCTACCCTTTCAAAAAGGGTGTTCCTTTTAAAACTTTCATAAAGAAAAAGAAACTAAACCATGATGCATAATGTTTTATGAACACAGAATCAAATTTTCATGTTCATAAAAACAAAAACTTTAACACTTTAAAGGATTTGTGATTCAAAATCCACATGCAGAACTTAAACTTTAACCCTTTAAAGATTTTTGACCGTGAAAAACTCTTTTCACAAACAAGGTACCATCACCCGTCGATGGTAAAGCAACCTGGCTCTGATACCACTTGAAAGTAAACTGGCCTTTAAAGGCCGATGCATGTAAGGTGTAAAACAAAAATTTTACTGCGGAACATACATGCACACATAGGTTCATGCTTTAAGACAGCATGATGTTACCTTGTTTTTGGCCTGATCAGTCAGGGAGATCAGATGTCAGGCTTGAAGGGTTCAAACCCTCTAATGGTGATCCACACCACCGTTCGTCAATGATGCAAGAACCCTTTCTTGAAAGCCACCAGATGAACACCACAGTGAGGCTTGCTATGCGCACAAGTGGTAAAGGTGGAGGCTAGGTATTCTGTTTGGAAAGGTGTAGTGAGCTACCCTACAGAATGGTGCATAGATGGAGGAGAGTTGGCTAGGTTTTTCACAAAACCCTAAGGTGAGGAACAAGTCATATTTATGCGCACACTTGGAGAGGAGGAGGGAATTCAATCATTCAAAATGAAAAACAAACTTTCAAACTTCTTTGAAAGTTGCGCATAGAACAGTGTGATAAGGTGGAGCTGTTGCAAAACTAACTTTGCCAACAACCTCCAATCTTATCCACATGATATTAAGTTCAAAATAATTTAAACTTAAATTCATAAACTATCATATAGTATATAGTTCTCATGCGCATAATTCAGCCCTAGAAGGGGTCCAAATACATTGAGTAGTTGCATTCAAAATTTGAATCAACTCATCCACTGATTCCCTCAACCACCAAATCTGAATGGAGGTTTGTTTTAAGTGATAAGATAACACTCTTATCACCTAAAAGTTGCGCACCAAACAGCCAAGGGAGTGCCTCCAAAGATCCTACTTGATCCAAGGAATATGCTCCAATAAGATCCTGTCTTATCCTTTTGTTATGAAACAACTTTTCAAAACCAATTCAAATTCAAATTCAAACACTTGAATTCAAACGTTCAAACATTCAAATTCAAAATTCAAAATTCGAATTTCAAAACTCAAATCCAAATTCAAATTTCAAATTTCAAATTTCAAATTCAAAATTCGAATTTCGAAATTCAAATTCTAAATTCAAATTTCAAAATTCAAATTTCAAATTCAAGATTCGAAATTCAAATATTTGATTATTAATTTAACTAATTAAATTAATTAGTAATGGCTTGGACTATTCAAGCCCATTACTAAACTCCATGCACCACCCACCCATTTAGGTGGGCTTCCAAACAGCTTCTTGGGCTAATAACATTATTAGGCCCAATACCTTTAAAGCTAGTCCATCATGACTACAAGGTGTTAGTGTGTGACCCATTAGGTCCAACTTAGCTTCTGACATAACTGGGCTTGGGCCCAACAAGCCCACAACCCAATTAATGACAACACAGAGCACTAGCAATGCTTTGTTGCCCCAGAACTAGTCAGATTAATGACTTGATCAACCTATTGCACATATTTGGTTACCGTATGTATTTCCCTTCGTCTCGGTTATCTTCCCATTAACCTAGGGTAAGGAAATGTATCAACCCCTGCGGTTTAGGGTAAGCTTTATTCGAAATAGGGAATCTTCAATTTACTGACTCTAAAGGCAGATCATCTCATGATCTCTTTTACTATGCATAGATTCCCGAGTCCCTGTAAATGTCATCCCGATTTCTCCGGTTTACAGATAACCTAATCTCTCACAGAGATTTGACGAATTCCTTTAGCTTATTACCCTAGCCCTGTGCCCTTTAAGGACACGCCCAACAGTATACCTATGAGTCTCCATGTTTCAGGCAGACGAGGTATACAATCAAAACATGACTTCAAGAACACAGTCTAGGTAATAACTTCTGGTCTAAGGAAAGACATACCCAAACATAAAGAGATTACTCTAATGACACTATCTGTGAGATTTCCTCATAGAGTCTCTTTTTGGGTCTGTTCAGTGCGAGCTATACTCTTATAGGTTCACCCACGACTTTAGCTAAGATATCTCCATATCTGCAGCTCATGAGGTCTTTACCTTGTATCCATATACAAGTAGATAAGTCGTACTAGTGTTTACTCGAGATCACTGATCCCCAAACTCAGTGTCTCTAGACTAGGAACATATAATTAGGAATAGACATGCAATATCCTTGAATCCTCATGATCGTGATCTCATCACAGATACTCAAGAGATACCTGTTCTATTCCAAGGGGTTTATCCAGTTCGTTCACATAATATTAACAGTAATATCGAGACACAATATGAAACTGAATAAATAGTGCTTTCATTTATTTGCGACAAACAAAGTTCTACATCTAGTGTCCTTTATTTAATCAAAAGATTGTCTCTAGGACACCCATATGCTAACAGAAAGGACTCACTTTGCTACTTCAATTTCGTTCTTCCACAAAGACAGAATCTAGGAGCTTCAGAGAGGGCCTCATATCTCTGTCCATTTCTGTTTTAAGCCTTGGGGTAGGTTACCTCACCATGATCATGAGTTTATCTTGCTTAAAAGTGGTGTCCTTGCATGTAAAGGGTTAAAATGAAGTAATCAATATCTAAGTAAACTTGTATATGCTTAAAAATGGATCCTTGGTCGTGTACAAGTGTTAAAAGTTGAACCTTTGGACTGGATACTCACGAAATGCAGAAACTGCATTCTGTCATGAGATATCCGGATATTTGTCGAACAGATATCCGGATATCGGTATCCGGATATGCATATTCGGATGAGGGATCTGGATATCCGGATATGGTATATCCGGATATGTCCGGTGTGATATCCGGATATTGAATATCCGGATATGTCCCCTGTATATCCGGATATCCTGGGATTTCGCAGAACAGTAGCTGTGCTGTGTGAACAGTAAGCTATTGGGGGTTTGTGGACCCTAGATTAAGGAAGTTGAACTTCTGTAATTAATGAACTAAGTCAGAATCGCATGATTAAGGGCTTATGGCTTTGTTGGAAGCCTTAAGACGTAAAACGTAAAGGAAAGGCGTAGTCTTTAAGTTATATGCTTGTGATGCATAATTAATGATATATTATTGGTCCATATCAGATTGTGATACTGCTGTGTTTGGACTTGAAAGTGGTTGGACTCTTGGCTTGGATAGGCAGCTTGCAAGGTAAGCTTTCGTGTCCTCGGTTTAGCCATTTTGTGGTTCCACCATGTCCCATGGGGATGTGGTTTATGCATGCTGTGTTACATGCTTTGATGTTTTGGAAATGCTGTTGATCTATTATATGCAATGTGATTTTATGATATGCATGTGGTGTCCACCTATACGGTAAGCCTGAGTATGTAGCACATACAAGATGGTGAGGCTGTGGGTGAGGTGCAAGCGGTGTTCTTTGTACTCATGTGGGTTTAGACGTATTCCTGCATTTCTCTGGCCAGTAGATTTGATAAACACACATGGCATAGATATCTGTTGCACTGCATAGTTTTGGAACTTATATTGTAAATACTGTTTTGAACTTATATTACACATGTAAGTGAGCTTGGGGTGGAAGATCCTTGAGGACCCCTTGTCTTACTGAGATTTCTTGTTTAGAGATCTCACCCCACGTTTGGGGACGCTTATTTCAGGTTCAGGTAATGTTGAGGGCTCAAGTGGCAGGAGGCCAGAGCTGAGTTAGACGTATCTATATTTGCTGACATGATGGATGCTGATTATTTGACTGCTATTTATGTTTTCTGTTATGATTACATTGATACTGTTGTTGGGCATTGTGCCTTAGTTGGTGAGCATGGGGTTTGTCCATGCCACATGGTTTGATTTTGTCGTTTATTTGAAGTTGTAATTAAAGTATCAGGATTTTGACCCAGGCTATGTGTTGTAATCCTGTGGCTTTAGATACTCACTTATTATTTATATATGAGGTATTTCAGTTAGTTGTCTTGCAATTTATATACAAGCAGTATTTTATGAAATTGATTAAGTAATCAAGTTGGCTAAGGTTAATGACGTCATAATTGAATTAAAGAAAAAGTTATCCCGCATTTTAATTAAGCATGGCTTAATACGATAGCATGTTAACAATCCAGGTTAACACGGGCTGTTACACCAGTGCTGGTCAAAAAGCCCAATAGGGCGTGGAGGAAGTGCATCGATTATACCGACCTAAATAAGGTGTGTCCCAAGTATGGGTATCCATTTCGCAGCATCGAGTTGCTAGTCGATAACGCATCAGGGTTCAACATGCTATCGTTCATGGATGTGTACTCAGGTTATAACCAAATCCCACTGCTAGAAGAAGACCAAGATAAAACGGCGTTCATCACTCAGAACGCCAATTACTGTTAGACCATGATGCCTTTTGGTCTGAAGAATGCCGGTGTGACGTACTAGTGAATGATGAATACGGTGTTCAAAGACTTGATTGGCGATAGCATCGAGGTTTACATTGACGACATGATCGCCAAATCAAGAACCCCAGAACAACACTTGTTAGACATTCGAGGCGTGTTCGAGAGGCTGAGAAAGTACAACATGCGTCTCAACCCTAGCAAATGCGCATTCGGGGTTCCCGCTGGCAAGTTCCTAGGCTTCATGCTCACTGAAAGAGGCATCGAAGTCAACCCTGATAAGTGCAAGGCTGTCATTGAAATGAGAAGCCCTCAAACCGTCAAGGAGGTACAACAGTTGTCCGGGAGGCTTGTAGCCCTCACCCGATTCTTAGCAAACTCGGCACACAAGTCTCTTCCCCTCTTTGGCTTACTCAAGAAAGGAGTCACCTTTCAGTGGTCTGAGGAATGCGAAAAAGCTTTTCAAGAATTTAAAAGAGCCCTCTCCTATCCACCAGTCTTCGCCAAACCAGACAACGGCGAGACATTGTATTTATACCTCGCCGTCGACACCGAGGCGGTCAGCGCGGCCCTGGTCAAAGATTCAAAATCGGAGGGACAGAAACCTGTCTACTTTATTAGCAATGTGCTAAAGGCGCTGAACTTCAATACCAACAGGTAGAAAATGTCGCCTTCACACTCATCTTCGCTGCTAGAAGGTTAAGACCATACTTCCATTGTCATCCAATCACAGTCAGAACTAACCAGCCAATCCGCCAGGTTTTGCATAAACCTGACCTTGCCAGGATGATGATGTCTTGGGCGATTGAGTTATCAGAGTACCAAATCGCCTATGAGCCGCGTACTGCAATTAAAGCTCAGACCCTCACAGACTTCATCGCAGAAATGACACATAACTCCCCGCCCAATGACCAAACCACCGAAATGCCCCATCAGGCGATATGGAAACTATATGTGGATGGCTCCTCCAATGCTAAAGGCTCGGGGGCAGGAATGATAGTTGAGAATCCAGACGGTGTAGCTATCGAACATTCATTAACCTTCGAATTCAATACCACCAATAACCAAGCAGATTACGAGGCCATGATAGCTGGCTTGACTCAAGCAAAAGAGATGGGAGCCTAACATCTTAAAGTCTTTAGCGACTCTCAGCTGGTGACATTCCAGAGAGTTACTCCAAACCTTTGAAAGCGTGGACTTGGAGCACATCAGGCGAGCGAAAAACACCAGGGCAGATATCCTCGCCAAACTAGCAAGCACAAAAAGCCCAGGTAACAATCGCTCCGTGATCCAACACGATTTGCCTAACCCATGAATAGTCATGAGCATTACAAACATAGCCGCTGAAGTCACCGAAGAAACCTGGATCACGCCTATCATCAACTACCTGTCGGTGGGTACCCTACCACCCGACCCAAAGGAAGCTAGGAAGGTTGTGCGAAGGAGCGCTTATTTCTGAATAGTTCAAGGGCGACTGTACAAGAGAGGACTCTTAATCCCATTCCTAAAATGCCTTATCTCCGATGACGTTCCGTATATTTTAGAAGAAATCCATTAAAGGATCAACGGCCATCACATGGGCAGTCATTCGCTAGCAAAGAAGGCGCTAAGAGCTGGGTTTTATTGGCCAACAATGGAGAAAAATGCCCGTGAGCACGTCAAAAAGTGCGATAAATGCCGGAGGTTCGCTGACGTACACAAAGCCCCACCAGAAGAGTTAACATCAATCACCTCGCCATGGCCCTTCTACAAATGGGGGATTGATATCTTGGGACCTTTCCCCATGGCAGCTGGCCGAATCCAATGGCTCATTGTGGCCATAGATTACTTTACTAAGTGGGTCAAAGCCGAACCTTTGGCCACCATCACATCACAGAAAGCAAGGAAGTTCTTTTGGAGGAGCATTGTCTACCGTTTCGGCATCCCCGGAGAAGTCATTACTGATAACGGTACCCAATTCATGGATGGCGAATTTCGCGAATTGATGAAAAGCTTGTAGATCCGACACCATTTTGCCGCAGTTGAACATCCTCAATCCAATGGCTTAGTGGAGTCGGCCAACAAAATGCTGACCAAGGGAACCAAAAAGAGATTGGAGGCCCATAAAGGAGCGTGGATTGATAATTTAGACAACGTATTGTGAGGGTATCGGACAACCTCCGAATCTTCCACCAGAGAGATGCCTTTCAGACTGACGTACGGTGCAGAAGCAATGATCCCCGTGGAGGTTGGCGAACCCTCATGGCGGCGAGACCACGTGGCCGAGATCGCCAACGACCAAAACCTTAAAGAAGCATTGGACCTACTTGATGAACTCCGAGAGTATGCTGCTCAGACTGACAGGCTTGCCAAGGAAAAGTCAGCCACTTATTACAACAAGAAGGTTATCCCCCAGAAATTCGAGAAGGCTGATCTAGTCCTTAGAAGGGCAGAAATTGGAAACAAAAATGCCCGCGAAGGAAAGCTCACCCCAAACTGGGAAGGACCGTACCGGATAGCGGACATACTAGGAAATGGAGCATACTCCCTAGAAACACTGGATGGAAAAGAGATTCCGAGGGCGTGGGATGTTGACAAGCTCAGAAAATATTATAGTTAAGCTGTCATGTAATGCTTCCTGCACTCTTTTCCTTTCCCAAGTTTTTGTCCCGCTGGGTTTTTACTGGGAAAGGTTTTTAACGAGGCAGAATTCCACCTTTCAATATATATGAATTCCAGTTCTTCGCCACTTTTAGCACAAACTGATCAATTTTTTCCTATGCGGTTGGAATGGGATGGTCCTCACCCCCAGCCAACGCCAAGCATTCGGGATGGTTCTCACCCCCACCATAGTTGGACTGGGATGGTCCTCACCCCCAGCCAATGCAAAACATTCAAGACGGTTCTCACCCCCGCCACATTTGGACTGGGATGGTACTCACCCCCAGCCAATGCCAAACATTCGGGATGGTGCTCACCCCCGCCACAGTTGGACTGGGATGGTCCTCACCCCCAGCCAACGCTAAACATTCGGGACGGTCCTCACCCCCGCCACAGTTGGACTGGGATGGTCCTCATCCCCAGCCAATGCCAAACATTCGGGACGGTTCTCACCCCCGCCACAGTTGGGCTGGGATGGTCCTCACCCCCAGCCAACTCCAAACATTTGGGACAGTTCTCACCCCCACCACAGTTGGGCTGGGACGGTCCTCACCCCCAACCAACGCCAAACACTCGGGATGGTCATCACCCCCAGCCAACGTCGAACATTCGGGATGGTTCTCACCCCCGCCACAGTTGGGCTAGGACGGTCCTCACCCTCAGCCAACGCCAAACATTCAGGATGGTTAACACCCACGCCATAGTTGGACCGGGACGGTCCTCACCCCCAGCCAACGTCGAACATTTGGGATGGTCCTCACCCCCGCCACAGTTGAACTAGGATAGTCCTAACCCCTAGCCAATGCCTAACATATGGGAGGGTTTTCACCCCCACTTTAGTTGGACTGGGGTGGTCCTCTCCCCCATCCAACGCCCAACACGCCGGAAGGTTCACGCCCCCGGCATGCTATGACTGAACCTGTTAGTCAGTCAGCCGAAGTTTCATACCTAACCCCACCACTCCGTCGACGCAAATAATAAGAATGAAGCATAAGCAACAAAGGAAAATCCATTGATAATTGTAGGATTACAAATTACGGCCGGCATTACAACCTAGACAAAGGCGGGAGCTAAGGTTTGAAGTCCAAACAGTACAAAAAACTAAATTTAAACTGACAACTTAAACTTGGCAATCCGCTCTTGCACTACATCAAAAGCGGCCTCTAGCCACCAAGTTTTAACCACGGTCTTTGAAATTTCCAATTTTATTATACACTTGAAATGCCACGACACCTTTGCTTCTCGCTCTCGTATCTCTTTCTAAAAAACTCAATCTCGCGTTGGGCTCATAGCATTCATTCACTTGCCGTTTTGGTTTCTTCATCTCTCTCTTTTTCTTTTTTCGGTAGTATTTCCATTATTGCTTTGTTCTAATTTCTTACTTTCTATCTTTCTCTGGTAGGGTTTGGATTTGTGTTTCATTTGCAAAAATAGCAACCATGCTTCATTCTCTATCTTCCTCTCGGGCTCCTTTTCTCCGCCATTTGCAGGTTCTTTATCAATCATTGATTAAGTTCTCGCTTTCAAATTCTTTATAATTTATAGCTTTGATTTTTCAGATATAAAAATTGAGTAGCAAGAATTATTGAAATTTGAAGCCATCATTGATATTAAAAATTCCAATTACCTAATTCCGCTGCCATTTCAAGGAGTTACAATTTCGCTTCTACTTGGGAACAGGTCACCTTCCTTTTGTTTCCCTCATTATAATCACAATCTCTCAACCCACCCTTCCACTTTCTTTCTTTTTTCCCTAATTTTTCTTGGCTGTAATTGTCTGGATTTTCTACATCTCGTATTTTTAATCCATTTTTATATTCGATTATGTAACACCCACTCTTGTATGCATCCAAGAGGGTTGTTTGCTAAATCGTATTAGAGTTGCAGCGGTATGGATCTCATTAATTTTAAAACTTTATCAAATATCCTTTAATTTGGAAACTTGAAAAAAAGTCCAGATTTGATTCTTATAAAAATCATTTGAAAAAAATGAAATCGTTATCAATCATAGGAAATTTCAATTATAAAACCCTTTGCTGAATTTTCTATACTTTTCAGAAAACCTTGCTGTCTTAATAAATCTGTATAAAATCGAATTCAGATGCGATAAAAATATTCCAAGCTTCTGAAAAACTAGACATCCGGGGCATCGCACACATATAAATTATGCACGATTCGGAGGTGAATAGCCCCACGGAACAGGACACGTAAAACACATGTGAATCCTGTCCGTTTTCTGGAAATCAGGCTGTACGGCGAAGCTCACTAAAATTCGTACAGATTTCGTATAAAAATGAAACCTGCACAGTTTGAAAGTACATTCCCGGGGCTTCGCGTGCATATAAAATAATAGTAAATCGGAGTTCGTTTACCCCTTGAACATGACACGTAAAGTGATTGTAAAACTGGTAAAAATTCAGCACTTAATTAAACGATCAAAATTCTTTTCGCAAAACATTTTTCTGATTTTTCCAAAACAGCCGCTGTTCATGAAAGACTAAAACAAAATGAAAGATAATAACGTCCACAGTCATCCAAGTGCCCCAAAAATAATAAGCATTACAGTCATCCTACAATTAAACAGCAACAACAAGAGTCCAATCAGGATTAATCAACAGCAAGCATCCACATATTCACGCCTTCAATTGTGCTTTCCTTTTTCCTGCCATTTTAGGAAAATAGCAGCCCCAAAGGGGTGAGAATAATCCCAGTAGTGTGGCAACAAAACCAATAACATAACAGTATTAACTAGGCACAAAATCATAAACACTCACTTCAACATATCCTTGTTCCTTTTCCTTTTTCCTTTTCATCATATATATATATATTGCGTATATAACGCCTTTCCTTTGCGCTTTTAGCACCGTCGTGCACGCACTTCACAGTGGACATCCCATACATGGCACCTGAGCTCGGTGGATTCCAACTGTGGGCCTATGCGGACTGATGCCAAGTGTCCCATACCCTGGTACCTTAGGGATGCCTATATGATGCTTGCTCAAACACATGGTCCTGTACATAACTATTCTAAAGTGCAAGGCTATATGATCTTGATACATGCATGCCATGCTATGCTTTCACACACAAAGCGTAAAAATAAATGCGGTATGATGTAAGGTGCATGCTTATATACTTTTCATATACGTTATGCTGCCACATAACAACTTTACCTCATAATCATATTGCCATCAAGGCACATTCTTGGCAGTATACTTTCATCATAAGGAACATAATAATTTTACGGAGTATGGAGCATCATGTCACAACTTTATACCAGTAGTCAATAGTCACATTAGGTAATATCGCCTAACACTTACCTCGTGTCCATGCAATAAGCAACAGCACCAAAGTTCAGCTCACTCTATAAGAGCTATGTGCACCTAAATATATATGCGACAAGTCAGAATTGGTTCCATATTACTCCTATAATTTCCAAGTCATCTCCATGATTCCCATTCTTGTATTTTATTTGATTTAGCAAGCATTCAAGATTAATAGTTCCCTGCATAACTTTTTATTCCAACAATTGCTAACAAACAAAAATCTTCAAGGCTGCATACCTATAAACCAATTCGGTCCTGCCCATTAAATTGGGTGCCACACATATATCAACCTAAATAACCAAGTTAACAATTTTAAAAGGATACCCATGATGCATACCACCCACAGACAACAATTAATTTCCCAAAGTCTTATACATGTATAGGTTCGGCTTTAAGGGTACAATTGCTAGGATTACTTTATTTAGATCCCACCTCTTCTAGACCTCAATGGTGCGCTAATTGAGGCCTACACATGCTGTTTTCAATCTTTCAACAAATACAAAGTCAAATAACTTTTGTCAATTTTCAAAGAAGGGGTCCAAGGCTGTTTTGAATTCAATTAATATACCCAAAAATCTGATTGGCTAGTAGACATTAGGTTCATGACTTTTACTCACATTTTCAACCTTGGTGCGCTAAAAGAGGAACTAAAACAAGGTGTCCACCTTTTTTTTTTCATTCAAGTAACACGGTTTAGACACATGTGAAGCTAAAGCTAAATTTAATCATTCTAATTCAAGATGCTGTCCCACAAAATTCATGAAAGCTATTTTTCTCTGCTCCAAGGTTTATTCTTTAAATTCACATGCATCAAAAGCTAAAGACTTTACAGCTGGACAGACAAGGAAAGATGAGGACAACACACTGCCTAAGGTGCGTTTAGAGGACTCCTAAGTATGCTGTACACCTAAGTCTCATACATGTAAAACCTACTAATTGGTTAATCAAATGACAGCCCAATAATAAAGAAACTATCTCCAAGCTCACAAGGTTAAGCCTTACGGTTTAACTAGGCAATGTCATGGCTGTTCAAAGAATGACAATAATGAAATGAATGACAGAGAAATCTTGCACCTTTTAGCATAAAAATACCAACCGAATAGTGAGGGGAAAAGGGTTAAAATTTTGATCCTTACCTCATTGTAAGTACCTCAGCGTCCACCATTCAGCCAAGGGACCATCATTAAACTTTTGCTCTAAACTCTTTACACTCCACTCCCAACATTTTCAGCTACAAGTAGGGGAAATCCCTTTAGAGATCGAACAGAGTAGGATGGGACCAAGAGGTAAGGAAGCACCATACTTCCTTGAATTGGCTGAACCGTGTTCAAGAAAAACAGAAAGTTAATGCTAAGCTTGGTTCACGGTTTGCATGTAGTGGAGGGGCAGTACCAAATAACAGTGTTGAGGCCATGGAAATTATTAACAATTATCATACTCTCCTAATCAGACATGAGAGGGCCGAAAGGTGCACCAAGCAGGTAGGAATGACCAGAATAATACTCCTAGCATGCACATAATAATCGAAAGAGGCAGAAGAGGGACTTGAGGTTCGAGTTCTTACCTTCATCAAGCACTCAAGGTTAAACCAGAAACCACACTCTCCTAGGCTCCAAGCAAACGGACCAGCTGCATGTAATGGGAGGCGACTCACACAAGACAGAATCATGCTCCAGCAAGGAAAGGGAAAACTTAATCAGCATTAGGTCTGGTATGAATGAACGAAGAGGCAATGGAAATTTACCTCACCTCCTAAGTTGTAGAGAAGCAGCCGAACAAGGGAAGGAGGAAAATTATTGGCTCAAGTCAGCATCTCCACTTGAGGTTTAACGGTCGGTTGGACCATAGAAAATGAGGATGGAGACTTTGGTGAAGATATTCCTCTCTTAGCAACTTACGATTTGAGAGGTGGAGAAAGAAGCAAACACATGCAACCTTGTTGCTTGGTTTACGGTTGAACAAGGATGGAATATAATGTGTGCTCTCCACCAAAGGTTGAGTGCGCTAGCCAGTCCACCAACACACAGACTGCTCCCCCACACTCTATGCGCATGGAAGGAGTGAAAGGTTGAAATGACAAGTGCTGCACATGCAAGGAGAATGGAGCAAGGTGGCGGACATGCAAGGAGTGGTGGAGGGTTTTGGTTGACACAAGGTAAACATGCAAGGCTTGATTGCAAGACAACAACAAGTGGCGGTCATGCAGAGGAAAGCTAGGACCTATTGCTTCTAACAATTGACCAGAATATCTCCTCATTCCACTCCTATTATGCGCACCAAAGTAAAACAAGGTAAGGAAAATGAGATTTTCGGCCAATCATTTTTCATGCAAGCTGACCACGTTACTTTCATAGGACAAAGGCTTAGCTGAGATTGGAGTCAGCACCTTTAGTTCCTTTTTCTACACTCCAAGCGCACATGGTGAGGGAGACAATAATGGATGGGATCTTTTCCTTGTGGCACACGTAAGGGGAAAAGGTGGCGGACAAGCAGACCAAGGGCAGGCTAGGGCCATGTATAGGTTGGTTGGTGTTGGATAAAGCACTCACTTTTCTTTTGTTTCTCTTATCCCACCTTATGCGCACAAAGGAAGGAAGGTGGGGTTCACGACAATTGGGGTTGCAAACCAAAGGAAAGCTATCTTCAAGGACTTCTAAGGATGGGGAAAATTTCGGGCTGGTTAGGGTCCATAAGGGCTCTTGGCCGATCCTATAAGACTCTTGGGTTTCAAATGTACTTTCTATTTGGTTACCTATTTCATATAATCCTACTTAGAAAAATATAGTAACTATTACCTTTGTAGCTAAAATTAATTCCTATCCTAATAAGATATGAAATTCGAATCTAAGAAATTTCAAAAGAATACTTAATTACACGGATCTACACTCCCAATTTCAATTTCAAAAGAATACTTAATTAGACGGGATGTTACAACTCTCCCCAACTTGTTTTGAAGTTTATCATTGAATAATATAGGTGGAACACAATTTTGGAAGGATAATAAAATCATGTTATGAACAATTCCCTAAGTTCTGCTTAAGCATCAACAAATAAGGTAACACACCAGTAGAATGAAATGAACAAAAATCTTACCAGACTAATAACTCCAGCTAAAAATACTAGAACTCAATGTTTTAGTGCACAAATAATAGCCAACTAACAAATCTATTGGCAAAACACCTTTCATTTAATGACTTAAATAAAAATTTTAGTGTGGCATACGTGAACAAAATTTATTCACCCGATTGCAACACGTGAAGTAAAACATTTTCACATAAGGTGCAATTAACAAATCAGTGGCCCAAACCAAAAGTTCCTATGAGTTCAGTGAAAATGAAGTACTGTTATCTCCTATTAACTGCACAACTATATAGCCAACTAACTAAGACCTCCCGTTTTAAAGATTTCATCTTTGTAATACGTATGCTACAATTTCTTAAGAGTGTCCTCACCTCCTACCTGTTTCTTATCAATAATAAGAGTCCAGTTCACACCTAGGCTTTATATTTAGATTTCTACATTAGTCATCTCACCTAGGAATATTATAGACAGAATCCTAATTTTTTATAATCCCTCAGAAAATTAGACCAAAACAGACCAAGCTTTCATAAATCAGGTTCACAGTAATTACACTCAGAATTCCTAGTTAAATTTAAATCTGACATTCAAGGGATAAATAGTATTTCATGGAATTAGACCTAATGCATGAACAACACCGTATTCAAATTTTTCTCAAACAAATGACTGATCACAACATATATATCAAAAGAAAACCTTTCAAAAATAGTAGTTCACGATGTCTTTTAAACAATTTCAAAATGAATATCAAATTTTTAAGCATGGAATTCACAGCAGCATACTCAAGTCACAGGTTGAACATTATATCAATTAAACCGCAGCTAAACAAAACTAGGTTACTCACTTAAATTCGAACTAGGCAAATATTACATGAGAGTATCTAGTTAGTACTGACTCTAGTGGCACATAAAAATAATCAACAGTTCCCAATAAATGTGGACAAATATAAAAGGGAATCATATCAGAATTTTGCATGCTTATGTACTTAATGCGCCAAGACATGATGGCTACAATCAATGGAACATCAAGGCATGGAAAGCACATTGGTATACATTGGGACGTATATGAGGTTTGGGATATATGGAAGTGTATGAAATACTCCAATGTTGTAAGTTTGGACATAATTAATAAAACTCATTTAAAATGGTTAAAACATCATGCATAGTATGTGATATGAAACATGCATTGATTAGCACCTTCAATTAATTAGGCCACAAGGTTTAGTTTGAATTCGTAAGTTCAGACAATATTTGCATGTAGAAAAATTCACCTTGAGGACAGTAAATTCAAGTAAAGGCAAACATTCTTCTGCAGAACAAGTTTAGACATATTAAGAGGGTTCCATCAACATGGTAAGACATGCTTTGTAAAATCTCTTGAAAGTGTTTTGTATAGTGAATAAAATCGAAAATGCAGTAACAGTTTAAAACATAATGTTTCACAATCTTAAAACAGAAATTGGAATACCTAGAGACATATTCAAAAAGATTCAGATTACCCAACACCCACTAAATATTTATAAAAGAACGAACTAATATTATAAAGTCCTCAACATGCATGACACAATATTATTTATTGTAAGGTTCTATAATAGGCAATCTCATCTTGTATAACAGCCACAACTCATTACATAAAACAAATACTTAACATCTAAATCATTTGACTTCTACTACAATGGTCATGACCGTTCCTTATGTTATAGAGAAGTATTACTAAAATTCCTTGTACATGTTAGGCATAAAATCTTGGATTGGAAACTATAACTTTAAGACTTTGAGATACCACACTGTTAAAAGTTTCTCACTAATTAATTCCACAAAGATCCATTAGAACTTAATCAAGGTTAAGTTGATCACAATTTTCTGCACTATACCTTTACTTCTTTAATTTAAAGTACCAATCCAACAAAACATGAAACATGCCAACACTTTATGAGCTAACATGCTAACTAACTGATGTGCGTCATGAAAATTATGTATGTTTAATTCATGGGAATTTAGTACAAAGAAGGACTAAAGATTCTTACCACACAAAAATCAAAAATCATTTTTTCGCAGTCAAAACAGCTCACATCTATACAACAATCATGAAAGAAGCATATACATATATAGGTCAATCAATAACTCATAACAACATAAAATGAAATCCCATTTTTAGCAGCAAGGTTTCATACACTATGATGTGAAAAATCTAACTGGTAAGTTTAACAGTCATTACATAAAAATCTATTATCATGATCAAAGACAATATACTATATGCAAGTCCAAATAGTCCAAATCACACAAAGCAAGTAAATGCATAAGAGCTATGACTACAAGTATCACTCGCACGAAGGGTAGGGCGTAGGGGTCAAGTTCTCTCTTTTCACACATCACTACCTTGTTTCACAGCTTCTTTCTCACTAATGGTGTCCGGTGCTAACTTACCACTGACAGTTGTAATACAGTAGACCCCCCGTGTCTAAACCTTAATTAGCTCCAACTCTACTTTCTAAGGCAATAACTGGATCTACTTAAGTAAGTGACCTATGCCTAAATGAATTTTCATAGTCAGGTTTTGCTATTCAAACAGATTAACCCCTTATGCAAGTAAGTAATATAACAGAGTTAGTAAAGATTAACAGTTTCTACTACCCAGTTATATACTACAGTCACAGTATACAAGAGGTCATAAATCACAAGATAGATATGTAGCAACTGTCATTATCTAGAGATAACTTATTATCATCCATGACTTAAGATATCACAAAGCATTCACATCAAATATAAGTATATAAAACTTCGCTGATAATTCACTGGAATAAATGTTAATAATTCACCGTAAATTCAAGTAACAATTCACTATTCCACACTTAGTGTTCAGACACATGTGTACCCTGTGATAACCATGATTTTGCACATACAAATTGCGTGATAGTGAGTTGATCAGGCTCACCACCTAGCAAGAGGATGGGCACAGTCATGTTTAATACAGTGTACTACCAGTATCATCGCACCTCCAATCCAGGTAATTTAACCAGTAACCCATTCACAACTAAGCTCAAACAGAATAATGCAGCAATCATATACAATTAGCCGGACAACCAAGCAACAATCATTCAACAAGCAGCACACAATTCATTCAAAAACAGACACCATGAACTGAAACTGCTCTGATACCAATTAGTGTAACACCCACTCTTGTATGCATCCAAGAGGGTTATTTGCTAAATCGTATTAGAGTTGCAGCGGTATGGAACTCATTAATTTTAAAACTTTATCAAATATCCTTTAATTTGGAAACTTGAAAAAAAGTCCAGATTTGATTCTTATAAAAATCATTTGAAAAAAATGAAATCGTTATCAATCATAGGAAATTTCAATTATAAAACCCTTTGCTGAATTTTCTATACTTTTCAGACAACCTTGCTGTCTTAATAAATCTGTATAAAATCGAATTCAGATGCGATAAAAAATATTCCAAGCTTCTGAAAAACTAGACATTCGGGGCATCACACACATATAAATTATGCACGATTCGGAGGTGAATAGCCCCACGGAACAGGACACGTAAAACACTTGTGAATCCTGTCCGTTTTCTGGAAAACAGGCTGTACGGCAAAGCTCACTAAAATTCGTACAGATTTCGTATAAAAATGAAACCTGCACAGTTTGAAAGTACATTCCCGGGGCTTCGCGTGCATATAAAATAATAGTAAATCGGAGTTCGTTTGCCCCTTGAACGTGACATGTAAATTGATTGTAAAACTGGTAAAAATTCAGCACTTAATTAAACGATCAAAATTCTTTTCGCAAAACATTTTTCTGATTTTTCCAAAACAGCCGCTGTTCATGAAAGACTAAAACAAAATGAAAGATAATAACGTCCACAGTCATCCAAGTGCCCCAAAAATAATAAGCATTACAGTCATCCAACAATTAAACAGCAACAGCAAGAGTCCAATCAGGTTTAATCAACAGCAAGCATCCACATATTCACGCATTCAATTGTGCTTTCCTTTTTCCTGCCATTTTAGGAAAATAGCAGCCCCAAAGGGGTGAGAATAATCCCAATAGTGTGGCAACAAAACCAATAACATAACAGTATTAACTAGGCACAAAATCATAAACAGTCACTTCAACATATCCTTGTTCCTTTTCCTTTTTCCTTTTCATCATATATATATATATATTGCGTATATAACGCCTTTCCTTTGCGCTTTTAGCACCGTAGTGCGTGCACTTCACAGTGGACATCCCATACATGGCACCTGAGCTCGGTGGATTCCAACTGTGGGCCTATGCGGACTGATGCCAAGTGTCCCATACCCTGGTACCTTAGGGATGCCTATATGATGCTTGCTCAAACACATGGTCCTGTACATAACTATTCTAAAGTGCAAGGCTATATGATCTTGATACATGCATGCCATGCTATGCTTTCACACACAAAGCGTAAAAATAAATGCGGTATGATGTAAGGTGCATGCTTATATACTTTTCATATACGTTATGCTGCCACATAACAACTTTACCTCATAATCATATTGCCATCAAGGCACATTCTTGGCAGTATACTTTCATCATAAGGAACATAATAATTTTACGGAGTATGGAGCATCATGTCACAACTTTATACCAGTAGTCAATAGTCACATTAGGTAATATCGCCTGACACTTACCTCGTGTCCATGCAATAAGCAACAGCACCAAAGTTCAGCTCACTCTATAAGAGCTATGTGCACCTAAATATATATGCGACAAGTCAGAATTGGTTCCATATTACTCCTATAATTTCCAAGTCATCTCCATGATTCCCATTCTTGTATTTTATTTGATTTAGCAAGCATTCAAGATTAATAGTTCCCTGCATAACTTTTTATTCCAACAATTGCTAACAAACAAAAATCTTCAAGGCTGCATACCTATAAACCAATTCGGTCCTGCCCATTAAATTGGGTGCCACACATATATCAACCTAAATAACCAAGTTAACAATTTTAAAAGGATACCCATGATGCATACCACCCACAGACAACAATTAATTTCCCAAAGTCTTATACATGTATAGGTTCGGCTTTAAGGGTACAATTGCTAGGATTACTTTATTTAGATCCCACCTCTTCTAGACCTCAATGGTGCGCTAATTGAGGCCTACACATGCTGTTTTCAATCTTTCAACAAATACAAAGTCAAATAACTTTTGTCAATTTTCAAAGAAGGGGTCCAAGGCTGTTTTGAATTCAATTAATATACCCAAAAATCTGATTGGCTAGTAGACATTAGGTTCATGACTTTTACTCACATTTTCAACCTTGGTGCGCTAAAAGAGGAACTAAAACAAGGTGTCCACCTTTTTTTTTCATTCAAGTAACACGGTTTAGACACATGTGAAGCTAAAGCTAAATTTAATCATTCTA